>JAAGNO010000620.1:347-19873 GCA_033439905.1 Ceryle rudis | reverse complement strand
GACTACAACTCCCTTTCAGGTAGATGTAGAGAGTGATAAGGTCCCCCCTGAGTCTCCTCCAATCTGAACAACCCCAGCTCCCTCAGCCTCTCCTCATAAGACTTTCCCTCCAGTCCTTTCACCAGCCTTGTCGCTCTAATTCTTACTAACCCTTCAAAAACTGAGGTTGCCACCTGACTCGTCCTGCTAGTGGAATGTCTGGTCTTACCATAAGTTTCCTTTCTGTATGCCACCAGAGTTACTGTTTATATGGCAGAAGACATACATGACAGCACCTTCTGCCATCCAGAAGCATATGCCAGCGAGAATTTGAACTGAAGGCCTCCACTTTGGAAGTCAGAACGGACAGCATGGAATGGTTAGAGCCTCTACTCAGACCTTCTTCATTTTCAGGGCTAATATGCTGTTGATGCTAAGTCTTGGACAGGTCTCTTACTTTGCTATCCACGAGGCTGCTCCCTCCTCAAACCCAGAGGCCAGATGCGAGACCTTCTGCTAGGACTGAACTAAGTCATCAGGCAACAGAGATGCATTCTCAGGTTAAAGCTGAGGCAATAATCCTTGTGAAATGGCACCAGAGTAGTCAACCCCTTGTAGGACTCAGACCCTGGTGAATTATACGAAAATTGTTGTCAGTAGTAACTACTGACTATGGAAACCAGTTCAAAAACAGATGAGTTTAAAGCACTTGAAAAAAGGGCAGTTAAAAAAAAAAAATGCATGAAAGCAGATACCAGATGCATCGTGTCAGATACATTATAGTAGCTTTCCTTCACAATGATTTTCAAGATGATATCTTAAAGGATCAAAACCTAGAGCATTAAGAAGGGTGTTAGATGCTGCAAACCATCAGAATCCCTTGTTCTAACGCTCTGAATACATTATTGCATCTTCTTTTCTAATGTTGAAAATGGATAGATTTTCAGATAAAAATTAGGAGAGTTCAAATTGCACTCCCTCTCTGGACTTTTGTAATGCATGGATTTTCATAATGTTTTGTGTAAAGCATTCACAGAAAAAAATCGCATACATTTATGTTCAAATTACTGGCAGCTTAGCTTTGCAGATGCTGTAATTTAACTGTTTAACAGTAAATTAAATTTACAGCTTGCAATGTAAATAAATTGTCCTTTTTAATTCAAATAATAGTAAATAATATATGTTTAATAGAAATTCTGTTTAACAAGGACAGGCTATTTTCACAACAGATAAAATTTACGTATTTCAGCTTGTATTTATTGATAAACAGTCTCACAATGACACAGATTGTTTCCAACTATAAATGTTTGTTAAAACATTTAACTTTAAGAGTGGAATCTTGTCAAATTGATGTACAGTAATAGAATGTCATAAAATCTTATTTCAAATTGTAAACTGAAGCATTAAAAATTAACTTTACAGACTGAGAAAGACAGGTTGAAATTACTGCTATATGGTCAGAAAGTTAATTTAAAGCACAGGTTAAATATTTGATTCTGCTTAATACACTTAAACCAGGAAAATCCTAAAACTGTTGGGATATTTCTAAAAGAATTAGAAAGTATTTTGGCCTCAGTTCTGCCAGATTGAGGATGATCTCTGCTAACAAATGTTGCTATCCTATCAAGCTGCTCTGACTTTAGTCCTCTAGGGTGTGCAAAGGCAGACGGGTTTGCAAGATAAGGGCTCTTATGTTAAAAATTCATGGGAAAGGTCATGTTTCTACCATTTCTGAAGTGCTGAGCAGATCAATGAATGCACGAAACAAGACAGTAAGACACAGAAATTATTTCCTGCTGACTGGCACTCTTGGAAGCAGCACTTGGGAAATGCAGAGGATTGAGGATAGCCAGTGCTACCCAACTTTGGAGTGTTCTCAGCTTTTGGCATGCGACAAAGCTGGGGCTGTAGACATACATTGTCTATTCCACTGGCAGAAGCAAGCATGCAGATACCTTCAAGAGCCCCTAATGCAGTCAACATGTTGAGTTAAGCTCAGATAACACACTTTTCATGTTAATGTATTTATGGAAACATTTTTTTATTGTCTTTTATGTCAGTAACCAGACTAAGTTCTAGTTGGGCTTTGGCCTTTGTAATTTTCTCTGTGCATAAAATCCTTGTGGTTTCCCTGAGTTGCCTGCTCCTTCTTCCGTAGGCTACAGACTTTTGTTTTTTTCCTGAGTTCCAGCCAAAGGTCTCTGTTCAGCCAGGCCAGCTTTCTTCCCTGTCAGCTCGTTTTATGGCACACTGGGATGGCCTGCTCTTGTGCCTTAAATATTTCCCTCTTGAGGAATGTCCATCCCTCCTGGACCACTTTACCCTTCAGAATGGCCTCCCAAGGGACTCTGACAGCTAGTCTCCTATACAGGTCTAAGTCTGCCCTCCAGAAGTCCAAGGTGGCAGTTCTACTGACCCCATTCCTTACTTCCACAAGAATTGAGAACTCTATCATTTCCTGATCACTACACCCAAGATGGCCTCCAACCTTGATGTCACTGACAAGTCCTTCTCTGTTCACGAACAACAGGTCTGGCATGAAGACTTCCCTAATTGGCTTACTGACCAGCTCTGTTAGGAAACTATCTTCCACACCCTCCAAGAACCTCATAGACTCTTTCCTCCCTGCTGTATTATATTTCCAGCAGATACCTGGTAAATTGAAGTCCCCCATGAGAAGAGGTGGTAGTGATCGTGAGACTTCTCCCAGCTGCTTATAGAATATTTTGTCTGCTTCGTGTTCCTGACTGAAAAGTCTGTAACATACTACTGCCATTATATCCACACCTTCTTGGCCTTCCCCTTGATTCCTACCCATAGACACTCAAGCCTATCATCACCATCATTGTGCTCAAGACAATCAAAGACTCTAACAGGCACTGCCACCCCACTGCCTCTCCTTCCTGGCCTATCCCTTCTGAAGAGTTTATAGCCATCCATTGCAGCACTCCAGTTGTGGGAATCATCCCATCATATTTCTCTGATGACAACTATAGCACAGTTTTCCTGCTGTACAATGGCTTCCAGCTCCTTCTGTTTGTTGCCCGTGCTGCATGCATGGACAAACAACCGATCAATCCCTGTCTAGTTTGGGGCTGCAGCCTGTCCTGATGGAGCCAGTCCCACTGGAAGGGTCTGGTTTTGGATCCATTCCTTAAAATATGTCTTTATGTATCCAGCACAACCTGACCCTGCATTTTAATGGCCAGCTGTATGAAAGTCAGAGCAACACATGGCTTGTCTCACACAATCACAATTATCTTTTGATACTAATTCTTTCATTTATATCAGAGTCTCTAAGCTTGCTTTCTATTTCATCTGCTTCCCAGAGACCACATTTACCTCCCTTAGCAACATTTTGCCCCATAATTATACACTTCATGATAGATGCACTACTATACCTTAAACATGACATTTCCTGGAGAGCCAGAAAGGCTTTTAAAGGGACTTCATGACTTTACCCTACTGAAGATGAAGAAGGCCATATATAATTGAGGATGGCAGTAGGCTGGCAGTCCCTCAACAGCAGACCCACTATTTCAGTCTTTTCAAAAACAGCAAAATAAAAAGCAGGTCATTCAAAACTGGTTTTTGTGGCCAGACACTTACAAGAGAACTGAACATGATCTAAACTCACAGCCTGATACCATTCAAAAGCACACCACAAAATACAACATGCTTATTGATGATTTGGAAGTGGAGGTCTTAATAGTTGCTTTTCTGAAAGCTCTGAATATTATTTTCTGAGACTTTCTTCTTCATCTATAGCCAACAGGTTTATAAAAGTAATTGTTGGTTTGGGTTTTTTTTTTAACCATATGCTTTATATACTGAAGTGTATTCTTTGGAGGATCATATCAGCTACCTTAACTCATGTTTAATAATGCATTCAACACACATCCCCACTGAAGTTTATACAGGATTAGGTACTAGCTAATATGATGACTAGTATCAGAGTCTGACCCTTAGGAGTGGAAAAATCAGACTTAGGCTGAGCCATCCTCAAAAATCGCTCATCATGGTGTCAGTTGTACATGAGGTATGATAAGACTACAGCAAATACAGCAAATTTGCAAACACGGGCTGAAAATATCTAGCAGTCTTCTAAAATGAAGGACAGTCAAACTATAAAGAGCAAAATCAGCTCACATCCCTTGTCTGTTTTAAGTCACTAACAAGTAGCTCTAGTTAAGAATGCTTCATTTTACCTGTACCACCTTTTTCAATTTGCCACTTCCTGCTTAAAGGGGGGAAAAAAGGATGGATCATTGAAAATGTAAAGTATATAAATCATGTATCAGAAAAAATAAAACATATAACTCAAAAACATTGTTGTACTCATTTTACAAATTACACAAGTTGAGACCCATGTCTCCTCATGCTCCCTCCAAAGCTGTGCCAGAGCTCTGCCAGCTATATCACACTGCCTGCAACAACACTACTGAAGTTACTCCTTGCAGCTTTCTCTGCAATGGAAATATTCCCTGCAGATTCAGCTTTGTTTAGTCAGTTTTTAGTCAACTGAATTCCCAGGAGGTCATGTACCTAGTGAATGAAATAATAGTTGCTTTCCAAGTGCCGCAGGGAAACATTATTTTAGTCCTATTTTTTTTTTCCTCTGGAATTTAAAAATAAATGTAACCAACATCTCTGTCTCAGGTTCTGAAAGAAACTAGGTTCTAGACCAAACTAAAACATCTGTTTCATCCAACATTGGACAGAATTAGTTCATCAGAATAAGAAAATGAGCACTGCTGCTAAAACAATGTGTTGTCTTGCTGCTCCATCTTGCACTTGCCTATCTTTCTGCTATACATTTGAAAATAACACAGATACTTTCACACAGAGCATGTCTGTGATGACTTTTATTTATCTGGTACTTTGCACTTCCAATGTCCAATGCAGGAGATCCCAGCTCAGCTGTGAAGGTATCTTGTTCAGCTACTCAAGAAAGCAAGCTCTGAACTGCAGAGTCTGTGCAGAAGCTACAGTGCTGGACTTTAACAGTAATTCTCACTTGGCTCCCAGCATCCAGAAGCCACTTTACATTCAAGTGATCCTAACTTAAGCATAAAGTGCACAATGCTCACAAGAAATTAAATAAGAAAAGAGAAAACACTTCTGCTTCTGCCTGCACTGAGAAATGTATTGGCAGGGCTGCGTGTTCCACTCCTGTACAGAAGACAAGGCAGTACAGTTTTCATCAAGCTTTCTAACTGTGTCACAGAAAAACTGGAGCCACACTACTGACTTATATTCAACCTCCAGTGAAGATAGAAGTTTGCTCCACCTCTTGTTTGTCTTAACCGTTAACATTCTGTGATTCTCTTGACCTGCTCTAGGTGGTCCTGCTCTGGCAGGGGGGTTGGACTAGATGATCTTTCAAGGTCCCTTGCAACCCTTAACATTCTATGATTCTGTGATTCTATGACTTCAAGGATTTTATCTGGTACAATGGCATTTTAACAGTAAGAACTGTGCCTGTTCTATGTTCAAAGACTGTTTGTCACTAATGCAACAGAGCCTAAGCATTGCACATTCCTGAATACAAAGAATCAGCCATGGTCAGGGAGCAGGATTTGATGAAGTTCTGCCACAAATTCTGTTTTAAAACTCCTGGTTTTCATGTGGAGTGGACACATGAAAAACAGGCTGTGTGGGGGAAAAATTAACAAATCTTTAAAAAAACCCAAAGCTGCATAATCTGCTGTATTTCAGTTGGTCTTTATCCGCAAAATCCCAGATCTTTGTTTAAGCTACAAACAGACTATAAAAATCAGCTTGCTGGCCTCTCTCCTTATTATCCACATCCCTGCACAAATCAAATGAAGCTTTTGCTGTAAAGCTGATAAAAAACACCACACACACGAGCAAGCTGATATATTTAAAAAGTGGTTATCATTTCTAATCCTTTCCTCTCTCTCCAGGGAATATCATCTTTCCAAGGAACACACAAAACTCCACCACTGAGCAAACATAAGCACTTATACTTGTTTTGATTAGGGATTTTCTAAAATAACAATGAACGAAGTAGCCTGGCATTATCATTGATTTTTAGCACCTAGGGAAGCAGTGCAACAGTCATCCAATTGTTTAAAATCAGTGAATAGCCAAGAACAGTTCTGACAAATATTTGCACTCACATAATCTGTTTCAGAGACCTGACAAAATGAAGTACAGTACTTGGTTTGATAGCATGTGGATGCTTTTGCCACTTCCTGGTAGATAACCCAGAACCCAGAACATTAGAAGTGGTCACAGATGCTAAACTTATAGCTAACTAAGGTCTCCTAGAAGGCACTGGGATTTGTTTGGGATTTGCGGTATCAACTGAGGTGCTCTCCAGTTCCTTGGCAATTGTGCCGGGACAACAAATCATTTTTTATTATCTAATTTAGACATACCCAAGTGATATGTCTAAATCTACTCTAGACAATCAAGCTTAGATTCAAGCGTAAAAGGACTAATACTCATTTCATACAGGTATAAATCTACTCTTGCAAATTGCCCCAAGCCAATGATTGACAGCACTGGGAAACCAATGTGACATCTGCTTGAGGTTCCACCTGCTAGCATTCAGTCTTTTAAATGGGAAGGTTGCTCCCACAGGATAAAATTCCTCTCAACAGATTAACATTATCAGCGATTGCAATTCCTGATTTCAACCTGATTTGTTACAGATGAGCTAAAGACTAGAAAGTTTGACTTACAACTTAAGCAGTGCTGAGAGGTTCAAATGTCTCTCTTCACATTGTGCACATTACAACTTTGTCCAAAGACTTTGCTTTATAAATAAAACTGAAGACGAGTTATGATTTTAGACTCTTGAAAAAATATACACATACATACACACATGCAAAGAATAAGGAACAGAAATACAGCACTTAGTTTAATACACAGATTTCTGACTGCTGCCGAATGGAAGAAAGTGCTTCTTCAATGTGGCTTGGAGAACAGTGAACCTTACATTCATAATCGTGGTTCCTGTGTCAAACACCATGTTCATTTCATGGTGTCTATGATTTCTAACTTGTGTGACACACTGTATGCATTATGCTACTTAGTTTCTATCAGTTTAACCATGTATTAAGAACCTTACTTTTACATGAAGGCAGTAGGCAGTTTACCAAGTAGGGAGCAGGGTGAGGTAACAGCACCCTCACTGCCAGGCAGTGGCTGGTCTTGAAAACAGGAAAGGACAAGGAAACTGAGATGAACCTACTAATGCAAAGTCTTTGCTCTTTGTAAATTTTTAAGTGCTGATAAACAGCAGGAACAAAGCTTTATAATTAGCCACAGAAGTTTGGGAATTACAAAATATCAAAATAAAATCTACTTGATTTAAGGCATTTACATCTGTGGAACTTTCTCTTGTAAATAAGGTCCTTCTGTTTCAATTTTCTCTGATCATTTTTGTCTTTTTTTTTTTAGATATTGGTATACACAAAGCAAAGACTCAAGCCTGGCTTGCTTCAGAAGCAACACAGGCAACTAGCTGTTTCAGAAAACTAAACTTAATTTAACATGGATATGCATTTTAAAGGCACAGAAACAAAACTGACTTTAGGGAAGGAGTAAATGCTGCATTCCAGCAAATTCTCCCCTCTCTAGCTAAAAGAAGTTGTCAGGGTTTTTCATTTGTCAATTTCTTTTAAATGAATAATCAGATAGAACAAATAAAAACAGAAGTAACACCTGCTTAGTCTGACATGAGCACAGAGGTGAATCAGATTCAGCTTTTAACAGCCACCCTCAGGTGCCTGAGGAATCATAGCAAGGTAATTCACACACCGTTAGGCCAATTTTCAATGGACTTCTGTCAGTTGAACAGTTGATAAAAGCCGTCTGGACGATCAAATACTGCATAGTGCAAGATACAGAAAGTGGTGAATGTATGTAAGCCCAACCAGTCTGAATGACAGATCTGCCTCCTCACTGCCTAGTTTTTTGTTACTGTTTTTGACAGCTATATATATTCCATTTGCAACGGAGTTCAGAAGTCCAGGCCCTATCTATATGACATTTTTAATTCACATCTACACAAATGTCATGGTATTTCTCCAGAGGAAAAAAGTGTAGAAGTTGATTTTTGTGTCAGCTAATAAAATTATTGTATAATTTATTCAATTATATTTCCTTAGCCATGTATTTATATGGATACCTAGCAGTTACAAGACAAATGATAGACATAGACAAGAGGATGACAGAGTGTCACTACTACCCAAAAGGATATGAAGAAGTGGTATGGAAGAAGCTCAGTCTTTTACAAGGACCTAACAGGTTACCTCTCCTATCCAAAATGAGACAGCTCTGAATCACTAACAGTTTAACTGCACAAATCCAATGCAAACTGTGACTGAATAAGCACTGCCCTTTCCTAGCAGACATTTAATAATGCAGAGAGACACCAGCATTTACCTTCTGCTTCTAAAAGGCTTTCTCACCTATAAGAAACTTGGAAATACAGACCCAAAGATATCCTAGATACTAAAAACTTAATGGGTGAAAATGCTGGCTATTTGCACGACAAGCTTTTTCTGTAGCACAGGTTTGCTCTTAAAATGTGCTTTGATATTTAGATCTGCATTTTCAACTGCACTAGTGGTATCAGCCACCTAACCTCACACTGGCTTGTCACACGCATGTGGCATTTATCTCCTCTGTGTGCCTATGACAATCCATCCCTCAACCGTGCAAGTAGCTTTCACTGACTTTGTGGAAACTTAAGGGAGGGTGGAATTTTTTAAATGATGGCAATTTTTTAAGGTCTTAAATACATATTCTGGAACATATTTTAGGACCTTGTTGTTGAAACCTGTTGTGCATGTTGATCTACCTCATAGTCTACAACTAGAGCACTTCCTGGGGAATAAGGAATGCAGATACAATATACAGAACAAATGTAAGTGGGACTGGTGCTGCAAGTAAAGACAAACATTTTATTACAAACATGATAACATAAATTCACACCATCTAATTCTGTCTAAGATGTGGATGGACTTCCATTTGCAAGAGGGTCAGTTAGAACATCTTTACCGTTGATTTGTGCAGAAGATAAGTCTGATGAGCCTGGAAGCTCCTAATACTTGTGCATGTGGAAAGGGAGTTGGAGCTGTCAGATACCCATCTCCCATGTGTGGCAGTGTTTAGGATAGGCAATCAAAGAAGCCATCTCAACTTGTCCAAGAGAACAAATCTTACCTGAATTAACTGTCACAATCTGAGTAGACAAGATTTTGATCCTTTGCTAGCTGCATCTCTTACTCCTTGTACGCTTGTTGAGGTGTAACGTCAGTCACAAATCATATCAGAAGGCAGAAGCATTATTGAGCATGTACAGTACATTGTTTGCACGATATTATCTACAGTAGCTTTTCATTATGAATTAAAGAAGAAAAATCTCACTAAAAATGTATGTAAAAGCACAAAATCTCAGAACAGCTATTGGACAGGATCACTGGGTACAGCATTTTTCACTTTTGGGATAATAAAAGTGGGAGAGACAAAATAAATGAAAGTATGGTAATTTTCCTCATAAAAGCAAGGGGTTATATGATAAAAAGCTGAAAAATACTGTGTGCTGAAATGGAAACTGTCTTTTCTCCATTGATAATGTGATGCAGTCAGACACACCACAGAAGATTAGAAGTAACTTGCAAGGTTTTATTACCTCAGATTTTTAGCTCTGTGCTACATAAAATTAATTTGTATTTTGCTGTAGAAAATGCAGGATTAATGATGCCAGTTTAGAAGAGATTTTTTTTTCCAGTGCAAGTTCCTTGAATTCTTCTTAGATCTCAAGCAACACTTATGGCAAAAGAAAAATATCTGATTTGCATTTTATGTTGATATACAATTCACAAGAGGTCCAGTTTAAATCACGCAGGCTCTTGGTTACATAGCTATACCTCGTTGTCTCTTATCTTAAAATCAGATTGGATCTCTTAGAATGATAAGTAACTTAGCATGGTATTTGGCAGTTTTATGGATCCTGAGAAAACAGCTGTTCCCATGCTATTTCTGTACCTTCTCTTCAAAATGAGGCAAAATGTAACAAAAGTGACAATAGCAGAAAAAGAAGTAAAATAAATAATAGTAAAAGATGATGTTAACTTCAGAAATAATTTTCTAACTAGTCAGCTGCTTGTCCAAATCTTTAGGAGGCGTGGTCTAAAGAAAAAAAAATCTGATTTTATAGTGAAATCCCAGGAATAACTCAGAGGATTTTTGTTTTCTTCCTAGCAGCTATGTATAACTAAGGCAAGACAATTAATTTTGTAGTCATTATTTTCAGAGTTTTTAGAATACTGCTTACCCTGCTCACTGTGTTGCCTTTCACAAGAGGTAAGACCTCAGAACACTCAAAAATGCTATTAAGAAAAAAAAATTATCTTGATGTTTACTTAAACCACCTCCCCCCCCAACAGTCTGGGGAGGATCACTGTGGTTTTCAGGTGCTAGGTTTCCCTGCACACCTGCTATAAACCAAATACTGAGCCGCAAGTACATCTTCGAAATGAACATACAAAAATAAATATTGGGGATCTGTTCTTTTCCTACATCCTTCTCCAGTGTTTACTCCACTGGCAGACATTACAAACTCTCACAATCCTTAATTCTCCCCTGTATCAAGTGCCCCTGAGGGTCTCAGGTCCCATCACCCTGGCCAGCCCCAGCAGTGACTCTCCATCTACAACTAGAAGGTGCTCCTGTGGTAGGGTCCCTGATGACTCTTTTCATGCACTGTGGTGAAGAAGAGTAAGTGGCAGGTAATAGGCAGCTTGAAGGAGCTCAGATGTCCAAATACTATTGCCAGCTGTGTCAGAATTGTAGACCATGACACTTTCAGAGATTCTAAAGTGTGACATCCTTTTAATTTCAAAAGACACTTTTCTGCCTGCAGAGACATAGCATTGATGAAAGCCTGTGTCTCACTAAACTTAAAAGAAATAGCACAGTCTGGCCAAACATCAAACGAAAAGCAGGTGGTCTTCAGTAAAATTCTGAATAGCAATGCATTTATTCGAACAGGGAAGGAAGGTCCAGACTGAATCTTGTAGGAGATTTCTTACTTTGACCAAAGTTAGAAAAAAAATCCCAAAATGTAAAACCCAATAAATCCAGATACCTTCTAACAGATGGCTCAGTTGGGTGGAATGAATCAGGGAAGTGGTATTTCCAAAGCGTTTCAGGGATTCTTGGAACTGTAAGTGTAAAAGTGGACAGTGAGGAGAAGGCTGGCTCAACACATGCCTCTGAGTGTTCCTGAACAGGAAAAATGGCTCCTTCTTCCTACCAAGAAGCCGGGAGCAGTTGCTAAAGCTAATTCTACTTCCATCCACATGGGAATTATGGTTATCCCATAGCATGGTACTGTGCACTGACAGCTTAGTAACTGGTAAGGGTAATGAGTCCTCCACAGGGGGGATCCAACAGGCCAGAGCCCCTTCCTGCCCTCTCTCACTTTCATGTTCTCAGACTATGCACAAGGTCAGGATGTGAAAGCATACAAGGAAACTGGGCACTCAACTGCCATATGAAGTCAAAAAAGAACTGACTGCTTATGATGTCATGTTAAGTAAAAGCAAAAGAGGACTTTGAAACACCACTGCTTACCCCCTCCATGCCTTTTTTTTTTTTTTTAAGTAGAAAATCGGACTTTCCTACTCTGCACATGTCTAGATCACTAGGTGGAGGACTCTGATGAGATATACCTTTAGCAAAGTATCTTATGACATTTCAGCCATCCTGAACTAATTTTCATTGCACTTTTGGCAATGGTTAAAATTGGTTTGATTTCAAATAAAAGGATGTGTTCATGTGGTCCATGGGAAAACAAGTAAGAGCTTGAGTTGCTCCCGACATGTCTTGAGGAATTCAAGACATCAGATTTAATAGTCTATATTAAATGTGTTATTCCTGAAATAACTTCTGGCAGTTTTGAAGTGCCTGAGAAAATACTGTGGATTGGAAACTTGAGGAAGATCATCTTTAGTGCCACTGCAATTGTAAATAGTAATGATGGCAGACAGGTGAAAGTTCTGTGCTGTTTTGAAAGAGAAATACATTACAGAAATCATAAAAGCATCTTCAGTGACAGCAAAGGAATCTATACAAAAGCTCTGTACGAATAAACAGGATATTAGCTGAGATTCGTTATTGCTGTCCTCATAGATGTCTATATTTAAGCTAGTTCAGCAACAGGATAAATCTGGTTGTTGCTATTCTCAGTAAGCAAAAAACATCTAAGATGCGAAACAGGAAGTTAGATTTCTTCTGGATTAAGACAAATAAGAAAATGTAACTTCTAAAAAAGCTTTCCACTGATCTGTCAACAGCTCTTAGCAATCCCACCAAACAAGTCTGAGCTACATTAGAAATATCAAAGAAAGAAAAAAATTTTCCTTTGAGGATTTGTAGCCAATCTCACATCATCCAAAGAAAATTCTACATGTTTTTTTAAAGGACTCCTGTATTATCTGCCATACCTTCAACATGAACTCTGTCTCTCTAGTTTGAAAAATATGTGATGCATTAAAAAGGTGGTATATATTGTTCTGATGTTTGTTTGTTTATTTGGTTTTATTCTAACAAACAAAATTAGAGGGGAAATGGACAGGCAAAAAAAAATAAAATCACATACACTTTGGTTTGCACTGAGACAAGGAGTTCTTGTCATTTATGAAGCACTGAGCAAAACTCATCCAACATAGGCTACTAAGTATGGCATAATTTGAAGTCTATTAGTAGAGAGAAATGAGAAATGGAAAGAGAGTGGCAAATGATCCAGAGGGAATTTGAAAAGGAGCTGCTTACTTCAATCCAGAAAATCTAAGACTCAGTTAAATTTCCAGACCAATATTTTGATGAAGAGTGCTGGAGCTCTTACATGCATTAATGAGAAGATTATTTTTCTTTAAAAGATACAGAGCTAGCTGGACACTAGTTTAACATGGTAATTATCAAATGAAAGAAAACTTCTGTACTGCTGTGAACCTGCATAAAGGCTCTTATAATTACTGATGTTTTGGCCTATCTTTGTTTTAGAAGAACCATCCATTTTAATATTTTTGCATAAAATATGTTCATCTATGAACACATTTTGTCTGAAAAAGTAGATTTACTCATATGTAATCAACCAAATATCTTTCCTAGACTGCTTTTCAAATAGGAAAGCTATATATGCATGACATTTTACCAAGTCAGCTGTGCCAGAAACACAGGAGCACTAATAATTATTTTGTGAAAAAGCAAAAGTTTAGGTTTCATGAATAAGTTTCATAAACATTGGTGAGACTCTAAATACATAGCATGATGTTTTTAATAGTGATTTTTTTTTTTTTTCTCATATGGCCATATGTTCATACATTAATGGGAAGTTTACATGAACACCTGTAAAAATGACTGTAAGCATTCTCTGCCTCTGAAAATCTTGGTCTTTGCCTCATCACTGCATAGGTAAAGCCATATGAGTATGAACCAAAAGCACTGCTCTCCCCAAGTACTGTTGACTTGAATATAATGAGGATATTAGGATGCTATTTTCTTGTTGCTTCCTTCCTTAATAACTAAACTAGCTAGACATGTCAAATAGCATCTTTCACAAGATAAAACAGTGGCAAAAATCAGAGTATAACTATGATTGTATAAAGGAAGCTTGCAAAATAAAGCAGCTATAATGTTCTTCAGCGAGAATGAAAATCGGATGGTAATGTGTACATGAAAAGCTGTACATGCTATCACAGCTGTCTGATCCAGGCTCCCAGTTCTTTTTCTCTAATACTAGAACTGTTTCAGAATTTTTCCTTTCAAACCTGCTGACTTTTGCTTGCAAATACAAAGAGGTATAGTTTAGATCCTATCAACAGGTCTAGATAAATGTGTCATGGTCTGGTGAGTAGATGTTATCAATTTCATAAGTACAAATTATAAATGCTCTGCAATTGCAATAACCCTTACTTTAAAAAAGAAGTGACAGAAGTGGAATACTCAATTAGAAAGACGTTCAAGCCAGAAAATTCTTATATGTCAGTATTATCTCATTAAAGCCCTGCTTAAAAATGACTTTAACATGCTCTCTGTAAATACTATTTTTTTTTGTTTATTTTCTCTGCGTATTAACTAGCACTTTCAGTAGATGCTAAAATGTCTTTAAACAATCATTCAACTTAAACAGGATTGAATGACTACTACATGATGCATTGTACAAACAAGCAAAAATCAAATATTGACACTCTCCACCTTTCTAGGAGGAGATCTAAATATTGGGTCAATCCTTTTTCTCCAGAAGTGCCAGTTCTGTAATGATGAAGGCAAGGAAGGAGAGGGTCCTTGCTAATTGTCTTGCAGAACACTTCATTCTTTCTTGTAGCAAGATGCACTAGTAGGGGCCAGGTTCAGAGGACACTCTGCTCTATGTACTTGTGTCGCAGCTCTCACTGACCACTTCTGAGAAGCTATACTGCCATTTTCTGTGTTAGCTAACATTCCCCATGGACTTTACTTCCATTCCTAATACATTTTTGTGTGCCGTGGGTGACCAATGAGGTGCTCAGAATGACCAGGTTCACATACCTGGATTTAAAACAGCACCAACTTGCCGTTGACTTGGCATTGATCCTAATTCTAGCAGCTGCAGCAAAAGCTTCACCAAAAGCTAATGTTGCATTGCAGTGTGCTCACATGTCAGGGGGTGTTCAAATTGAAGCTGACAGCACAACCTTAATCCTGCTTCCCTCTGCATCTCTATTGCAATAATGCAGACTGTAATTATGTGATCACATAAATTCGCACAAATTAATTTGATAGTATACAAATTTACTACAATCTAGATATATGTGTGCACCTTTCTACAATCAAGAGACATATCAAGGTATATTAATACTAATTTGAAGTCATAACAGTCCACAATATTTCTACTGATGTATCAGTTACATTCTTTTGAAAAAGTTATTGCAGCTAAATTATATTTGTTATATCTGAGCTCTACACTGTAGAAACACACCATCAGATTCTAAATAGGTCTTTTATCTTTGTTACTATTAAAGAGAATCAATGGGAGAATAGAAGTTGCAGAAGAAGGCATTTTGGGATGTATGACTGTTTCAAAGTATGCCAAGAACACACATCACTCCATTCCCTGAGCAATGGGATTTCCATAGTACTCTAGGACTGTCAGCTAGGGCTAATTGCTTGACCCAACAAGGGGGAAGTGGGTCTGGAGCAGAAAGTCTGCCCATCCTGCCTAACCATCTCACCCCGAGGGGGGTCAGCAGCACCCGAGGGGCAGAGACATAGGTGAAATGCAATGCTGCAGATCTCACAGACTAAAAGAAATGAAGAGGGTGGGAGATGGCATGCTGAATAGTCTACCTTCTTCACACCTCTAGAAGAAAAAAATCAAACAGGTGTCTGGGGAAGAAGAATTGACATCAGATTGCAGGAACATGATCAATGCTAGATATATAGAATAGACTCCTCCAGGACTAACATGCTTATTTTAAGAAGCAGGGAGAAGAGCAGAGGATTATTCCCTCTATGGTAGAAATGGCATCAAAAGTAAAATTAAACCAACATTTTTTACCCAGGATGCCAGACATGACACCTGACAGGATGCCTAATAAAGGCATTATCACAAAGGGGTTTCTTCTCCAGAGCTAAATTCACACTCACTTTTTAGCTCAGCTAAGGACTGCTTTTCCAAAGTCAGTCACTGAATCTCCCCACTTTGGTCTGTGGAGAGGTCTCCAAACCCATAAACTGGATCCATTCACAAGAAAGGAATCAGATGGACTCCAGAAATGCACCTAATGCATGCCAGCCATTAACAGGCATTTAGTTCACTAGACTGGACTGGACCTAGTCCAAAGTAGACTGGACTGGACCTAGTCCAAAGTAAACCTCTGCAAAACATGTGCTATGTCGACGTCATGTCCTCAACACCAGCTGGTTTATTCTTCAGATCCTTGCCTACCGCACTGCAGTGCATACTAATGTTGATGTAGCCTTTAGTTACTAGCACAACAGATTATAACCTTAAATCAACAAGCTGCCCCTGAGAACGATAGCACTACAAACTCTACCTTTCTGAAGGTGGTTGGAGAAGTTGGATCACAAAGCTGGAATGTATTATTAAGTCCAACCTTCTCCTATTTACTCAAGCACCTTCTCCCTATCATAATACAGTTCTCAAGTTGTACACAAATTCACATAACAGGTTGTATACATTTTAATAAGCTGAGTTAAACAATTCTCTGAGTATAAGATATCCTTTATTTCATTTTAATTCTAAAACTGCTAACCAGTTCAATCAATTTATTTGTGTAAGCATGATGAAGAAAATCAGAATATTGAATAGACACAGTCTGGAAAGGGCAGATACTCTTTTGTGTTCCAACTCAATAAACATTTTCCTGGTGCAAGGCTACGTTCTGGTTCAACATCTTTGCCTGGACTTTTTGGTTTTATTTTTAATAACCATGACCTGGAGCATCCCATTGGATTGCAGAATTTGATGCATAGCCAGCCATGCATGTGCAACTGTTCCTAAGAGCCAAGCCTCAGCAGAAAAGCTGTTGTGCATACAAGCTTGGGGAAAAAAAAAAAAAAAAAAAAAGCTGTCAAATCAAAGCTAATTTGCCACAAAAGAAAACACTGATCCTCAGTTAGGGAATACCAAGATAGTTTGAGTTAAGGATTGCTTAGAAAAAAATCATGGGGACTTGATTTTATAAAAGAAAAGTGTATTTTTAATCTCTCTGATCTCATTTAATAATAGATGAACTAATTAATATTCCTTAAGGCTGAAAGGTGGGAGCGGGAGGCAAAAAATATAGTTAACACCATGTTTTGCGACTGAAAAAAGTTTTAAAGTCTCTGAGCAAATAAAAGAGTGGAAGGAAACACAAACAGTTATACAGCAGGCTGCTGCTACCATTTGTACCACCAAAAAATATGTAAGTTTAATGCGCCCCAGACCAAGGTTTTGTTTCACCTCATTTTAGTGAATTAAATCATGTAATACAAAGGAATTTGGATCTGAATGAAAGGAATAAGATTGATATCAGGATGAAAAGTAATGCCCTATTAATTCAGGTCCAGACATTAAAGACAAAAAAAAAAATTGAATTACACAGTATTCTAATATTTCTGGACTAGATACAATTGTATATAAAAGCCTTTTTCATAACCAATGGAGATGGGAGCAGTAATGGATTTTTAAAAGATACAACAAAATGTCAACATCTACTTTCGGGCACCCACAGAACTGCACATGACTCAAAAGCTGCTGCTGAACAGTTAGCTGTCCAATGATGCTTCTCTGCAGACATTCCTCCACTATATCCAAAATGGTAAACATCAAGGATTAGCGTTGTCACAGATGAGACACAGCTGTTTCAAGCTGAATAGTATGAAAAAGACAACACTGATAATGAAACAATAGCACTTTTGAGACACTGTAGTCAAGGCACAATCAATCCCCCTCGGCTAATGGAACACTTCTACAAGTGGGCAGTTCGTTCTGGGGTAGGGCACAGAAGAGACATCACCTAGATTCTTGTTCAATGCTAAGCTGCATGTGATAGCCCCCTTGAGCAATAAACTTTTCTCAAGCAGTGAATGGCAATCCACATCTCTTGTCTGGGTGACAGAAATGAAACAGACCAACACAGTGAAACCACAAGGTTTCAAGTAACTCCACATGCTGCAGCATTATCTCCTCAGCAGCCCAGGCCGTCTTTAGTGAACCAGAGCTTGTCTGTACTCCTCCTCTTGGCCTTCCCATACAGTATAAAATCAAGGTACCAACACTTACTTTCAATTACTTGGAGCCAAGATTCTTCAAAAAAGAGCAGCTCTGGAATACTGGACCTGGATTAACACTTCTTCCTGTGCAGACAGAGCTGGGCACTGTCCTTCATGAGACAGGACCTTCCTAGTAGTTCAGTAGAGCAGCAGTTTAAACTCCACAAAACCAAAGGAGTATCACAAATCTCAATCATTCTATTCCAAATCCAATAGGTATTCCTATAAACTGTCCTCTCTGATGTAAAGCTTTCATAGTAGCTATATATCGGCTGCATTTGTCCTGAAAAATCCTGAACAAATACTCCACAGAACCCCCTTCTCTGAGAAAACAAGGGGAGAAGAAGCAAGAAACACAAGGTACTGCTTACACTGCTGTATGCACCAGAATGAGTGTAAAATACTATGGTATAAACCCTGGATGGATCAGAATAGTGCAACAGCAAAATGTCAGCAACATTTTAAAGGTAATGTAATTTGGAGTGCAGAATTCAATATGATAAAGAATGATAGCCACTGTATAATATCTCAGCCTTCTCATACATGGTGGACTTTAAAAAAAAAAAATAAATTCATGACTACATTAATTCCAGGAAATTTTCAATATGGAATTGGGAGCAGTATCTCAGTGTCCAGAGTCAGCTTTTGGCTCTATTACTTCTAATCATGGTTCTGCAGCTGACCCAGTTTAAATGTATTTCTATAAAGATTCCATAATTTTTGGTGATGTTGCATATTGTATTCTCCTAAGCCATTTAAAAATATTGCACTACAGTAAATACCTAGTGCTTAAAAAATAAGGTGCATCAAGTGGAACAGTGCTACCACATCACTGAAATACAATGCAAAAGTTTTATTAAAGTTTTATTTGTACAGTAAACACGAACATGCACTTTTGTGTAATAAATCCAACAGTAAATTAGGATGCATGTTTGCATATTTGACTGTGTTCTATTTGTGTGTGCATACATGTCTGTGAGATTAAATTTGTGGGTGGAGGTCATATTTTGCAGTGATTTTTTTATTATTTGAACTAAAAAAGGTCATCTGCATCTACAAGCCTTGTCCTGCTAGTGTTCTAGAGCAGTGATGTCTGCAGCACCACTACCTGCAGTGTTAAATGTATATGCACAAAATAGAATTTTCAAATTATTATAAAGTTACCATAATATACATAAAGCTCCCAGACCCATTAGGACTGATATTCTGATTCACCCACACCTGAGGATTCAAAAAAGGAAGAAAAAAATCTGACAGTGCACTGTTTAGTTATTCAGTGCTCTATAAAATGAATTTTTTTTTCTAATACCTTCAGGCAATCTGTATGCTCCGAAGTATTATAGTTCATACTGGTTGAGGGTAAACCTACTTAGTTAAAAGCCTCTCTTTGGTCCAAAAATGAGATGAAAATATGCTCTGCCACAAAGTTTCCATTTTTTTATGGCATTGCTTAGGGTATTTACAGAGTGGGGTGTTTTACTTGGGAAAAAGAAACAACATAAGCGTAATAAAAGAAAACAAATAAAATGAAAAATGCAGAAGAAAAATCTTTCCCAACTACTAAGGAAAATATACATACAGTTGTAGATCTGAGTGGATATTCAGACTGAGTTTCATTACTTGCAGGAATGTGTAAGTATGTTAGAACATTTTTCTGCAAGAACATTATATTAACTGATCATCTTAAAAATCACCTGATAATTCTAAAAGCTGAAGTAATAACAACAGAATATCTTCAATTT
>JAAGNO010000618.1:37688-47978 GCA_033439905.1 Ceryle rudis | reverse complement strand
AAAAAAAACAACAAAAAAAAAAACCCACCCCCCCCCCCCCCCCAAAAAAAAAGAAAAAAAAAGAAAAAGAAAACCAGGCCAAAGTCTCCCCTGCGTCAAGTTCCACTCACAGCCATAGCCATCTGCTCCCCCATTTGCAAATACCAAAGCTGCTGCAGTTTATGCCAGCTGGTTCTGGGGTCCTCAAGGGATTTCACACTGAGAATTGGCTGTGTTTGTGCACCTCGCCATACCTAGGGAAAGTCGTACAGAAGGTGGTTCTACACCATTTAGCTGAAGGCTGCACACAAATACTAGAAAAATTCTTACCTGGGGAGCAGCTGCTTTTCAGCATTGCGCAAAGTAGCCCTCTCTGCCTCCCAAAAGGAAGGTAAGCAAGCCACTGTGAAACCCCACATAAGGAACCTGAGTTATCCTAGAGGAGGAATTTGTAAAGCAAACATTTGTATGGTTAGGAATAATGGTTTGAAACCAAACTGCTTAAGTTCAGGATCCCTACGCTTTTAATAAAAACCCCTTGTGACTGCAGTCAGAAAACTTAATCCAGCTCAACATTTTATGAAGATTCAACCTCCCTCCTTCCTACTGAAGATTGTTTCAGAGGGCAGGGAAGTCTAGACCCAGACCACACCACCTGCAGTGGGGGAGATCTCCCACCCCCTCGCTTGCTCAAGTCCCGCTCTGTATTATAAATTCACTCACATTTTAATCAGACATGTTTTCCTTCATAATACTGTTCTGACTGCTAACAAAGCTTTCAAAACTTCTCTGCTCCCCATCATACAAATGGCAATTTAGCAAAAAAAAAAAAAAGCTGGAATTCAAAGAAAATACTCAAATTACTTGATTCCAAATAATTTTATAGCCAAAGGTTATGATTTAAACAGGATACGCTAAACATCAGTGCTTAAGAGGAGTCTAACCAAGGTGAGCTGCCAGCTCTCCAAACATAACCTATTTTTGCTTCAGCCTTACAGCAAAATAGCACAGAGCTCCATTCCAGAGGAACCTGTTTCAACAGCAAGAGCTGCTCCAGCTTCTCTTTGCCAGATGGACCAAATCTCAGTGTATTCCAGGGAGAGGAAAAACTGAAATCTGACCAAATCTTAAATCACAGAATGGTTTGGGTTGGAAGGGTCCTTAAAGATCTAGTTCCAACCCCCTGCCATGGGCAGGGACACCTTCCACTAGACCAGGCTGCTCAAAGCCCCATCCAACCTGTCCCTGAACACTTAGGGAGGGAGCATTCACAACCTCTCCGGGCAACCTCTTCCAGTGTCTCACCACCCTCACAGCAAAGAACTTCTTCCTTACACCTAGTCTAAACCTACCCTCTTTTTAGTTGAAAACCACTACTCCTTGTCCTGTTACAACAGACCCTGCTGAAACATCTGTCCCCATCTTTCTTATAGGCTCCCTTAAGGTACTGGAAGGCCACAATAAGGTTTCCCCAGGGCCTTCTCTTCTCCAGGCTGAACGACCCCAGCTCCCTCAGCCTGTCCTCTCAGGGGAGGTGCTCCAGCCCCCTGAACAAATCTTACTATAAATTCCACATGGGATTAGTCTTCCAAAATTGAAAATGCTATCAAGTCCTATTTCAGTAAAAATCACTCCAAAATGACAATGGTGCAATGTTATTTGACCTAGAATGTTGCTTATGCTATTACTTGTGTTGATCTTAAACTGTATCTGAACATTACCCAGCAGGGTAATTTCTAACTGGCCACAGACACATCACTTTACAGGACTTACAGCTACATTCTGTCCAAGAGATATCTAGGAGTATGTTTGAAGAAAGTGTTCTCCAAAAATGTCTGCATGCATTTCATTTGGAAAACAATTTCCTACATAATTTAAACAAGTTTTCAAGGGATCAACACTGTACACATTATATTGATGTCATCGTAATTGTGCTGCTGAAGTATCTGCACTTTCAATATCAAACTACTGCCGTGCCAGTTTAACGGGAGACTAAACGGCTTCTCACATTTTGATCAAAATAATAGAAATACTGACATACTGTGGCACAGAATTAGTATAAATAGACTTTATTGAAGTCAGTACCTTTGTACTGAAGCCGGAGATTGTGTCTACATAAGCACAAGTTGTAACATTTCACAACTTCTAAAAGGAATGTCAACAATTACAACGATCATGCATACCATGGTCGATAATCACATTTTTAGAAGCATTTTCAACCATTTCTAAAGAAATGCTTATAACATTGTTATATAGAGAACTACTTTCAATAAACTGCAAAACATTGATCAGCTTTTCCAGTATGAGCTACAGTGTCAACACAAAAGGGAGGCATAAATGTTTAATTTATGAAATCAGAATGGAATATTTACTGTAAAGAAAAATTAAAAAGCTTTCAAATAAAGGCCATTATTGAACCAAAGTGAAGAGCACAACTTGAACTTTGAATCCTTTCATCTCTTAAAGCTGTCCTCTAAGTAACTTCAGTTCAATGCACAAATTCAGTACTGTGAGTATTCCTTGGACTGAAGTTTGGCAATGATGCGATCCAACTGTCTCTTTGCTTCACACTGTGGAAAATTGCTCATGTCATAGTATTGAGGGGCAATTTTCACCAGCCTGTCAAAAAAGGAGAAGTTTGTTACTAGAACTCAAACTTTAAGATGCATCCTACAGGAATTCTACAGCTGAGAGGAACAAAAATTATCCATTATTTTCAGCCCATTCTGCAAGATTAATGAAAGTTTACACACACACACACAAATCTCAATCCCGCTCTATGCAAAAGCCCAAACCCAAAAAGCACACACTTTAGTCTCTCAAGATGCTCCAGCTCAGCCATACGTCCCTTACAGAGCCACAGTGTGGCTACAGCACAAGCCACAGTAGCCCATACAGACAGAGCTGCTGCTTAACATCGAAGTCCACAAGCCACGAAGTCCACTCAAGTATCAGTTTGTGTAAGAGCACTCAATTTCAGCCGTTGCTGGTTTAAGCTTTAAAATGCAACCAAGGCCACAGGACCCTGCTTCAGGCTATACAGCACCTTGCTGAGAAAAAGATTTCTAAG
Organism: Ceryle rudis; assembly: GCA_033439905.1. Taxonomy (NCBI): domain Eukaryota; kingdom Metazoa; phylum Chordata; class Aves; order Coraciiformes; family Cerylidae; genus Ceryle; species Ceryle rudis. The sequence continues at coordinate 44,929 of JAAGNO010000618.1, read as the reverse complement.
GAAGGATTCAAACACATTTTCTATTAAAATGCTATGGACAATAGATATATACATATATGCTATGTCTTCTGGCTTATGAATCTTTAAACTATTTCTGCACAACTTCAACAACAATTAAAGAGCCTCCTGGCTCCCCGAAGCTTACAAATTGGCAGTTTAAGTACAACCTTAAAGACAGGCCAGACAATTCAGATCTCTGATTGTCTGTAGAGGATCAAGCCTCTAATTTCCTTAATATACACTCCATTGACAAATATTATGACCAGCCAGCTTGTACCGGTATTACCACCTCTTCCCTTCATATTTTAAGGCAGCACTGGATCCTGTTCGGATCATTCTGGAAAAAGGAGATAACTACTGCCAAGAAAGGTCCCAGATCTTGAGAAGAGAGGCATTTACCAGTATCTCTTCACTTAGGTACACAAGTGGGTGCTAGGACATACACCCAAACCTCACAAACATCTCAAAGCAGCTCCTTCCCAATAGGCTTACTAACGGAACTGGCTGCAAGTCAAGCATCTCTCTGTGCACTGCATACAGAGCCCAGGCATCCAAGCTTTACAACTCCCACAAACAGAAACAAGTATCCACAAAAAACCCCAAAACTTTAGTCATCTACAGAATCTCAAGTCCATGCCATTGCCACTCCCCAAATAATTTTAATACTAATATTAGTTCCAGGAAACCTGAAAGTAATTACATCAATTTAAAAAAGGAAAAATGAAAGCAAGAGCTTTACAGTAGGTCACAGCTTTTTTTAAGGCTTACCATTCCGGCTTGATGTCTGTACACGTCCGGATGTAATTCTTCGTTGTAAGGACAAACTCATTATAGAGCACCCATTCTGGTTTATGATCAAGAACAGTGGAGGGATGCAACTGCACCACCTGGTTATCTTTTACTGTTAAGTAATGCCCCGTTCGTTCCAAGTGTGCCACCTAAGTAAAAAGACATTCTTTCATTACCACAAGCAATTTTTAAGTGAAGTGATTTCAAGACAACTGTTCCGTGTTCTGGACAAAATACACAATTGTAACTTTCAAACCTTCTCTAAATTTGGCACATTTCTTGACCACTTCAACCACTGTTTGGTTTTTTTATACTTTTTTTTCCTATAGACACAATCAAGATGCCAGATGTCTTTGCTAACTGCAATGGTAGAGTGTATATTCTAATGTACCATTCAATCCCCACAAAAACGGTTATCATCCAAAAGGAAGAATCATTATTAGAACAATAGCAAGGCAAACAGAAGCACTGGAAGGGAATACGTGTTGGACAGGTTTGTAGCATCACAAAAAGTCAAGTGTGATCTACTACAGGGACCTGCTTCAAGCACTTCATCGCAGCAGCTACTGTGGGACCCACGAGCCACAATGTTACCCTTTCAAGTTTTTATTAGTGCAGTGTTTCAGTGGTAATTTTACTGATGCGTGTATTAGGCTGCAAATGCTCTCACACAGCAGCTCTGAAAAAAAGCAGTCAGTCCAGTAAGAATGGGAAGTTTAGTATGTCAGAAATAAGAACCGTCTTGTTACAGAGTGAGCTTTAGAGCTGGGAAGTGTAGGGTGGGCAACACACTTCTGCTGTGACCTTGGTGAAAATCAATTAACCTCTCTGACTAAGCTTCTTGCTCTATGAAAGGGAATAATGCCTACCTCACTGAGATGCTCCGATACCTAGCTCATTAAGATTTGGTAAAGCAGACAGTTATCCTTAGAAGGGTATCCTCTGTAAGAACAGTTAATCTAACAGAACAGGTAACTAAAATTAACCTTTTGTTACTGATAATTCAAGATGACCTCAGTACTTATTACATATATACACACACAAAAATACTGTAAAAAGCTTAAGCAGATGGGTAATGGCTGAGACACGTTTTTAATCACATCATCACTATCTGCTTTCCTTTAGTATGCTGGGTACTTCCTTGTTTTCTTAATTCCTAGGTACATCTCACCTTCTCCCTCCCCTCCCCCAGTAAAAAGTAAATTCCATCCATTAGATTAAAACCACAGGACTTCTAAAGCAAGAGCTACCACAAATTTTAAGTCAGAACATCTCCTTAGTATTAAGTTACTTATTTTGAGTGTGTTTCTCTCTCATATTTTAAGACATTAATATCTAGAACATCTTTTCGGAATGGAACAAAGCTGCAAATCTTTTCACTCAGATTTGAGATGACACTGCTACTTTATTTCAAGTCTAGGAAGGCTCTTTTAAATGGAGATTAACAGTACACTGTCTGTAACGATTTAGGCTAAATTTCATCCAACTCAATCCAATGTTTGCAAAATTAAATGGCAGTATAACTGCAAACCAGACTAGAATAGAAACTCATCTGTCACAGACCTAGCATATATGTTGCTGGGGGATTATGCTTTTTTAAATATCAATTTCATTTTTCAGATCAAAAGTGAAGCATGTACACAAAAATATTTGAATGTCTGGTTTTGTTCTTCCTATAAAAGGATAAAAATTAATTTATTTAGGTTTCATTCTAGGAAACAATGTGCTGTTAAATTCAAATCAACACAATTTATCAACACCTCAGTGTCACTCAGATGATAAGACTTTACTATTTTAATACATCTTGATTTTCCAAATACTTAGTTTCCTTTTCCCTATCATTTATAATGATAGAAAAAAAAAAGTTGTAATTCTTAGTTCAGAATTATAAAAAGTAAACAAGTAAAAATATTCCGAAATAACTAATTAAGCATGCTCAAACATAGAGAAGTTAAGTTTGCTCTTAATTTCCCAGAAAGGACAGGGACTGGAGTAACCCCAGTTAAGAAAAAACCGTTTCCTTAGAAATAGATATCAGGGATAAGTCACCCTTAAGTGGCCACATACTATTGTGAATTATTTTGATCCTGAGCTAACACGAAGCTGGGACGTTTATCCCATTTAGATGCTTCTATTAGGTATGCTTGTTAGCACACAGGTTGGTGAAGAATTTTGGGCTCAGTAATGGCAACACTATCATGAAATATGCCCAGCAAAGCCATGGCGCTACAGCAAGCAACGATGGTCTGTCAGTTACGTTTTCCTGCTCCCTCCTGGTCTGAGCTGTTTCAGCACAGCTGACAGAGCCAATTCTGCTTCTCCTCTGAAGGTGTAAGGGGCTTGCTAGATTACTATGCTAAAAGAATTCAGAAGGGGCTCAGGCAAGCACCAAGGCTGACATGAGGGAGGGCACAAGGATACACAGGAAACAGCATATACACTTAGGCTCCTCTGAACTGCTGGCATACAACCAGTTCCAGTGTGCGTAAAAGATGACACGGAGGTGGTTGGGCCAGATGTCCTCCAGAGCTCCTTTTCAACCTCTACTATTCTGTGACTGCCACGTTTTTCAGAGTATTAAGAGCCTGAGCTTACACAGAAACCACAGGTTCATACGAAGCGTGTCTAGAAAAGGGGTTCATTTTCCCATGAATAGTGGTAGTAAGCAAGGTACCAGGGAACACGTGTGAACCCTGAGATCATCAAGGAATCTGTCAAGTACTAATATAAAGCAATTGTGAATTAGGCTACCCAAGGAAAGAATGGGGCTGTAAATGGAGAGAAAAAGCTATCAATGTTGACTACATAGCACAAGTCACAAACGTGACTAAAAGGATCAAGCCAGCCCATGAATCTCTGCAGCGGGTGACTCCGCATACTGAGAAAGCCCACCCGACAATGATTTAGAGACAATTATAATGCTTTTATCAACATGACAAAATTGGCCAACCACGGTACATGCCACCGTAGGAAAAAGTTTTAGTTCAAGTTGTTACAACAGAAGCTTCAAGGATGTCACAGTTTATTAAGAATGACACACCCTCCTCTGAAACGAAGTGTGCTTCTGCTTATTTATCTATCACACCATTGAACCTAGAGGGCCCAACCATGGTAGTCAAACATGTCAAACACTGCAAATCCAGATGCACTTAAGGGCAAAAGCAGGAATAATGTTACAAGATCCAGTGTTTTTTAGACTTAAGGCTACGCATTTTGGCAGGCTACTCTTGACAGATGGTTTAGAGAAATGACTGCTTCTTGTCCATCTTTTCAAAAAGAGAATGCCAGCATCCACCAAAGGAGAACTGTCAGTTGCTTGGATTTCTGAAATTTCTGTGTGCAGAGCACACAACAGTGTTTCTAAAGCCATTAAGAAGTTTAAAATTCTTTCTGTGCATTCTTAAAGAGCAAAATGAGTATCACTAAATGCACTGGTCACCACCTTCATGCCATAGGTTTATTTTATTACAACTCTACATAATCAGGTTCCTATAAGAAAAAAAGACTTCAAAATATACGTCATTCTATGCACAAAATAACACAGAAGACTGAGAAGCAACAAGAATATTTTAAGTAGCAGTTCAATCACCTGACATCTAACTTCAGGTAAGCAGAGGTAATTTCATCTTCATAGTGACCCTAACATACCCCGTGTTTACTAAGCCATGGCTTCCATAAAAGGTTCCTAGCTTGATTTGAAGACACCACAGGACTTTGGATTTTGCTCCACCTTTAAATTCTGACTTAAATTTTCAACTATCAGTTCTTGTTCTGCCTTGGCTACTAAACTGGAAATACAATGAAAAAGCCTGAAGTTCTTTACAACAACTGGTAATATCAGTCTACAAAATAAATAGTAAATAAATCACTAAAGGGAAGATGAGCAATCTTTAAGATACTTTATCATCCATTTGCTTTTTCCAATCCAATTTTAACAGTTTCCTTAGCTTACTCCCTGTACCATATTTACTTTTTGCTTAGCCTTTACCAGTTATTTCAGCTACGTATCTACCAATGCTTTAAAAATGATAAACCTAGTTTTTCTGCTTCTGTTGAGTAAATAATCATCTATACCAAGTTTTTTAGTCTTTTTGCCAAATTACTGCGGTGTTATAGTTGTATAACTATGCAGAATGGTCTAGCACTGAAGTACTGAGAAAGCAGTATTTCTTTCATGTACACATTTTATTTTCAATGAGCAGTTTCTCCCGTGTTTTTGCAAGCATTACTCTTACACTATTTTATATATACTTTGGATATTCTGAAAGAAGTCATAAAATACTTTCATTATAAAAATTAGAAGAAACCAGGGACATAGTACAAAAAATTTCTAAGATGCTTAACTTCCCATCAGTATGTATCCTTCCAGAACTTTTTCTTCACACAGAATTGTTGGCAGTTTTGAACTATTTCACTATTTCCTTAGTCTTGTCAGTGGCAGATTTAGGGGAATTCAAGTTTGTATTTAAATGTGAAGGGTAAAGAGATGATTTGTGACCAGCAGACATTTGACATTTACCAGTCACTGACACACAACTGAAGGCAGGCAAATTTACAGTACTTAGTACTGATTATATTAGTGCTACTATTTCAATAGTTAATACAGGCCTGCACTGCCTGACATCAACTACAGGTCTTGGTTAGTATAGGTTTTTACAGTGAAATTTTATAGGTAGTAATTGCCTAGTGTCCTAAAAACAAAATATAAAACCATGTAGTCAATGAGAACTATTTCAGAACAATGGTTGTTACTGTTCTTTCCTCTTCACACTGCACTTCTAAACTTTAAGAGTTTGAAGATCAACTCTGCTACATGTTGCCCACAGACTTTAGTATTGTATGCAGACTATCTACCTATAGCATGTGCACAAACTTTACGTGCTCACAGCTGGAATTCCATACGAGTTCTGTATTAAGACAGCAAAGAATGACATATGCATTTCATTACCCACATTTTTCTGAGCGAGAGCCCCCAAATGCCAGAGCCTGAAAATCTGCTTAGAGAGGGTACAATGTGCATACAGACGACATTTCAGTTCTTTGGGTGCTGGTAAATAAAATCTCTTCTGAGTATTTAAAGTTTTCTACTGAAGGTTACTCAAAACAACATGGGAATTCATGACAGAAAGTTCATAGTCAGGGTTGAACAGGCATCACACTATCACTGAGGTTTAAGAGTCAAAATGCATTCTCAAACACATGAAAGGAAAAGATACTATTGAAAGACTTCCACTCTAAATGCCTTCAACAGGTCTGCTATAGCTATCTCTCAATTCAGCCCAAAAATTCAATTAGGCATTTTGGGTGAGGACGTGGTAAACAACCTATTGACCATGGAAGCCCAAGGAGACTTCTGGAAAGGTTTTCATTTTCATCTGTGTCAGCCTACTACTCTATTCACAGCAAAAATAGAAAGTCAGATCTAACCCCTGAGCAGTACAGACCAAAAAGCTACCCGCGCCAACAGTGCAGCTCCTCATCCATGGCAGGAAAACATCTGCTAGAGAAAAAGTTTCACTCTGAGTAACATAAAGCAAACTGTCGGTGCACAAACTTCCAAGGACGTGACCTCCTATAGGTCTAAGCAAATGAAGGAAGCCTTAGGGGGTATTCTGACAAAAAAAGTGCACTATGGCATTCAGACCTGCTTCAGCCAGATGGGGCCTAACACCAACTGTTTGGCCATTCTTTCTCTTGCAAAATATTTACAGAATTACAGGTATATGTGGGAACGTGTACTAAACATCCCCCAAGAAAGATGAAGAAAACATGTCCCAAAACCAAGGACTAAACATAGTGACTAGCCTGCTTGTCTGAAGGCTTACAGCGAGTCTTTAGAACCACTTTAATATTTCAAAGCAGCCTTAAACAGCCTTAATCTCCTGTTTGCATTACACCGAAATGCAGCTGCTGACATTAATGTTTTCTGCATTCTGAAAACTCCAAAACATGTTTCTGCTACAGACTAGCTGGCCGGCTTAGCCCTCGGGAAGGCATCACCTTCTTGTCAGGGTTTGGTTTAAATATTGATGGCACTCAAGTCTGCACCCCAATCAGGATGAGGTAAGTGCACGCTTGTCAAGTTGCCTGCCATTCTAACCTACACAGTGCTGACCAATGGTTCCCTTTTCAAGTGATAAACTTTGTTGCTCAAATACAACTAGAGCACAGCTCAAGTGAAAAATGAGGAAATGCCCTGGATACTGGTCAGCCTCCTTAACAGAATTACACAGAATTATCATAGAGGCTGGAATAGACCTCTGAGATCATCAAGTGCAGCCTAAGACCTGACACCACACCATCTGGCTAGAGCATGTCACTAAGTGCCACATCCAATCTTTCCTTAAACACCTCCAGGAATGGTGACTCCACCACCTCCCCCGGCAGGCCATTCCAGTGTCTAATGACCCCTTCTGTAAGGAAGTGCTTCCTGATATCCAACCTAAACCTCC
>JAAGNO010000618.1:0-26036 GCA_033439905.1 Ceryle rudis | reverse complement strand
TTGCTCTTGTTGAACCTCATGAGGTTCACCTGGGCCCACCTCTCCAGCTTGTCTAGGTCCTTCTGGATGACATCCCAACCCTCTGGTGTATTGACAGCACCACTCAGCTTGGTGTCATCTGCAAACTTTCCAGCTTTAACTTTTTTTTTTTTAGAAGCCTAATCAGGACAAACTGTTTAAATAATATTAAAATGAGAAGGTTATATAACTGTATCAGCACAGTATGTTCTTCTGCTTTGCTTGGAATAAGACAGTAATCAATATATTCCAGCTAGAATCCTGAACAATATACATTTCATTTCAACTTTGTATTTTCAAATTGCCAGATATTTACATATTTTTAAGGTTACATCCTTAAATTTCTAGAAACTTCCTGAAGGTTGTCTCGTGAAAAAATTAAAGCAAAGGTGATATTCAAGTTCTGAGGCTTGATTCGCCATCATTTAGATTTTTGTATCCAGAGATGCAGTGTAACCAAGACTGGCTCTCATCCCAATAGTGACCACACTGAAATCACCTGTTATTAGCAACTTTCATCAGCTACTTTAGAAAAGACCGAAAACCCATTCAGCACTTCATCAAAACAACTTACCTTTCACCTCTTAATTTCAGAGCATTTTGTCATCACTGTTTTCAGTTTAGCAATTACAATCTGAGACCCCTAACAATCTATTCAGAATTACGATGCTAGTGACTGGATGCAATTGATAATCCTCCTGATTTCTCTTCCTCCTGGCTGATCACTTCGACAGTCATTATTATTACTCTCAGCTTGGCTCTTCTTAAGTAGACATAAGGTCTATGCTTGTCCAAATACTACTATATTTCAGAGGCAGTAATCGGGTGGAAAAAAATTGAAATTAACTTTGAATTATAACGTTCCACCTCAAAACAATGTGCTACTTCAGAGTCCTCAAACAAAGAAAAAAAAAATCCTGTACCCCTTTCATTCACAAGTAACCTGCACAGATAAGTCGGAGATAAAAGCCACAAACACCCACACAGTTAAGTGATGACACAAGAGCACTATACATTTTTGTTAAAAAAATGTAAGTCATCAAATAGGTAAATTAAACTAGCACTCCTATGTTAAAAGGACAGCCAAACCACATTCATCTTGCTGTTAGAGTGTACTTTGTCTAAAAATGCCTCATTTTTTCCAGGTCCATTAACATACAGAACTGTCCGCATGCAGAATCTTCAAATACTAAATGCAGAGCCGCATTAAAAGGTTTTGGTCCTGCTTTTAATCACCAATTTATATTAGGACACTTCAATACCAATAATTCAAGGCTGTTAGTATGCTTAGTCCAGAAAGGTCCAGCAATTTAACTTGTACTTGAATAATACAGAACTTTCCAAATGTAGTAGGAAAAACCAGTTTATTTACACAGAGGATTCTGTTCTATGTAGAGATCTCATTTGTTTATGTCACACTGCTTAACAACCATAATTAATGAATGTAAGAACACCAGAAATTTAGGAAAAATCTTGAGGAAATTACACCACATCTTTCAAGCCTGAATCAAAGTACAAAGTTACTTGAAAATCAAACGAATTAAATTAGCACTAAACTACATAAAATAATAAATTATACCTAATTAGTTTTTAACTACAGTTTTGCAATTACTGAAACGTTATGATAAAAATGTTTTTAAGTATCAGAATAACAGTTTGAGACACCAAAGAGTTTTAGAGATTAATTTAAACAAGTTACTTGGAATATTAAAATATACATAGCATCTATATACAAAAATATATCTCTTGCCTATTAATTAGTAACATTTAAGACTCCTGAAACATCAACCAGTGATTATTCCTTAAGCCATCTTCATCTTCCTCCACAGTATAAATTAAATACTCTGATTAACTGTAACTAGTAAAAGTATTTTTTAATCTTTAATCTTGGGCTTTCTTGCAAGAATAGCCGATTTTGCCTAGCACATCTAAGACGACAACAACAAAAAAAAGCACTAATCTATCAAGCTCTATCAGTACCAGCTGTTACCGTCACCACTACTGCAAGATGCCACACAACTTCTAGTATTTTTTTCTTTTTTCTACAAAGTTAAAGCTCAGGAAATACTCATAGATACTTCAAGCACTTGGGTTTTATGACCATTAGAGTCTCTGAAATGGTTCGGGCTGCCTGCTGGCTCTCCTCAGCAGTTTTAAAAATTCAGTTCAATTCCCACAGGAGATTGAGAGCAGACATTTTGTAAGATAGTGGAGGCACAGCAACACATGGTCCTACCTTATGTATCTCTATCATTAACTGAAACAAAAAACTTTTAAATCTACAACACAAACCCTTTCACTCAATGCTAGATTTGTTATGGGGATAAAAGCCCAAACATGGAAGCCAGAACATTTCAGTCAAAGCAAAGAGGAAGACAGGTTTGTTTGTGGGGTTTCTGTTGTTGTTTTGGGTGGGTTGTGTTGTTGGGTTATTTGGTTTGTTTGGGTTTTTTGTGGGTGGTTTTTTGGTTTGTTTTTTTTTTTTGGGGGGTGGGGTGGTGGTTAATAAATAAACACCCAACCTCATGATTTTTTATGTCTGAACTTGTTGCTTATGTAATTTGTGCCCACTTTTTGTCTACAGTTTCTATCTTCCCAGCATGGCAATTTTTCTTGTAGTAGAATAGCTGCTGTACTGAGAGTGCTTTCCTCTTGGACACTGGTACTGATTTTGTCAGGTCAACGTAACGAAACCTACACAATGCATCTGGTAGCCTCTTATCCAGAAACTCCCTATTTTGAAGGGCACATGAATCAAAATTTAATGAAAACCACAACTATGACTTATTAATCACTGAAAACCAACTTCATTCAATTAAGTAACTATACAATACAATCCTGTTGCAGAATTGCCTTTGTGATTTCAGATTTAATGTTTTCTGCAATCAACTTCAACAGGAAAGAGCTAAAATTTATTAGTAATTTTATTCTTCCAGAACACTATAAAGTTGTTCACTAGCATTCTACATGCATTGTACTGCATAAAAAAAGGGCAAATAATCAAGGAACAAATCATGCCTAAAGCAGATAGTATATTTCAGCTTTGACCTTCAAAATCTTCAACTCTGTGTTTTATGTAGCATTAGTTTAACTTGAGGAAGCTGTATTAAGACTCCTTCCAAACGTTCAGTTTTAGAGAAATAGCGACATCATTTCTAATGCGTTTGTGTGAGCATTCAGGAATTAAACATTAGTTTTCTGAACATTCACTAGGGGCATTTCAAGTTTTTCAGTTTCTCAATCCATTCTGCCCAATGACAGAAACTCAACTCCTTGACCACTGCTATAGAAAACATGGAACTTATAACTTCAGTATACCTGGTTTAACTTGGACCTCCTCATAAACCTCGAGAAATAGAAAAAGCCTGCCTTATAATGTCCCTAGAAGAATTAAGTCTATTTTCTTTCCAAAAAAAACTGTGTGTCACAATAATTACAGGTGGCAGGGAGATGGGGGACAACAAACAAACCAATCCCCTCTATGTAAAATCCTATGATTGTCAAATTCAGAAATTTATCTGATTTATCATTTTTCTGATAATAAATTTAAAATTTATGCCACTCCTATTTAGTCAAATAAAATTGTTACTAGAACATTCTGGCCTTCTAGATGGAAGCCAGAACTTTGAATTGCACTGAGAAACAAACACCAAGTTACCTTATTGTTTTTTAACATGATAAAAGGCTGGATTAAGACTTCATAAAGAACCAAAACCAAAATCTTCCACTTGTTGCTGTCCAAATATATTAAATAGAGCTGAAACTTGTATTTAATTGCCCACACAAGTGAGTAGCTAGAACAGCATACTGAAACAGTGCACTATTTACCTTTCTTCCTATCGCTCCATTTTGTTTTTTGGGTGGAGGAGGTTCAAAAATTCTTTGCTGTTGTTGCGGAGGAAGGGTGGAATACAACGGAATGATTTTGATGTCACCAACTTCGGGGCCTAAATCATCAATTTCACGTTTTATCCTCTTGCAGGCTTCATCAATCTCCTGCAAAACACATGTATTGGTTAAAAGAGAACTCCATGACAAAGGCAGTGCTTTTTTTTTTTTTTTTAGTGCTTTGTAACAATTATATTAAGTTTACACTCCGAAGAACAATTACAGCAGCTTCTACTTTAAAAAAAAAAAATTAAAAAAATAAATCAATCAACGTGCTTATTGAATTTAAAATTGAATTTCCACAATACTTCAAGATGCTTCAGCTTCTATACTCTAATGAACAGCTAATTTGCATTCAACAGCCTTTCTTTTAGTCATGTTTCCTAATTAATTCTCTACAAATTGTACTAAAATTGAAGTCTCTCACCCTGGAATATTAAACTGCACTCATGACCTTTTCAATCTTCACAATCTAAAAGAAATTGATGTGCAAGATATTTAAAATAAGCCAATTAAGCTTTAATGTCACGTATCACTAATGCAATTATATGGAAGATTTGCTTCATTGTACCTAATGAGAACAAACACCTTTACAGTATAAACATGGATGCTCAAAACCAAACTTCTCACAATTCAGCGTTTCAGATTTTACTTTTAAATTAACTGAAATCCCATTTAAGCTTAAGAAAGTCAGTGAAACAATCTGAAGAAGGAAAGATTTTTTTCATGCCATTTTACCATAGTATTTTCTACAGGATTTGCTAGCCTGTTTTCTGACTAGCTTACCATATGAAAGTTTACCCCAGCCCAATCATCTATAATTCCACTTGAGTCTAAAAAAAAATTTTAAGTTAGCTAGGTGACCTATAATTATTACAAGACTTAATGAAAATTAAAGTGCATAGAAATTCAGGTTAATGAATACCACGATTCATTAACTTCAACCAAAAATTACAACAGAGCCTCCACTAGTATAACTAAGAGGCACACTTACCAACTATTGATATTTCAGCTAAACCGTTGATGGGAGAATAAAGTCATCATGACAAGAAGTAACAGTAGGCAAAAGCAGAAAATGGCTACAACAAAACTCTGTGAAGAGGCCAGACCTCCCTTATCACAAATAATTCACCAGCCTGAAGCTGAAGTAATGCTTAAGACCCTCAAGCAAATATACAGAACAGGTTATTGTAAAGGTTCTGTAAAAGTACTGCTTTAAATTCTGTTTGGAAAAGCAAAAGCAAATTCCTTTCAGAAACCATAAATTCAGATAGATTCTGGAACAAATCTAGGTCTTTTTCATTTGTTCTTAAAGAGACTTCTAAGATTTCAGCACAACTGTAGTGAGTATGTTTTAAAGGAGCACAATACTCATGTTCTGTATTGATCAGCATATATAACTAATGTAAACATGGCAAAACGCAGGTTCTTCCCCTTTGATGTCAAGGAGCCCTTTAACAGTAAGCCTAATGTTTTCTGGCATTATCTTGCCAATGTGAACGAACTGCAGATAGTTACAAAAAGCCTTTTAAACAAAGGTGCACTTTGCCAACAAATCCAACACATCCTTCACAAATCAAGGGACATACAAGAAACTGAGCTGGAATGCCCCCTACTGGTTTATCTACGGAGAATGAATTTCTTTACACAGATGTCAGTATCTGGTGTTCCATTGATAAAACCCCTTTTTTAAGGTCATTAACAGACTCCCAATGAACAGGAAAAAGATAACTTAATTGACAGATCATACACAGTAGCTCAGTAAATTAATACCTCAACAATGGTGTCTATGTAAAACATGCAACATGTTACATAGTTGACTATGCAGCGACATTCCCTCTCAAATTTGCACACAAAGTCTTTACAAGCTGATACCTGGGCCTGTTACATATTTAATTAATAGGTTGCATATTAAAAAATAATAATAAAAGAAGAGAAAAAAGAACAAAACCAAACCACAAACACACAAAAAAACCCAATCACCAACAAAAACCCCAAAGCCAAATGCTCAAACAACAATATAGCACAGTTCCTGATCTGAAGGTCACTACACAGTTTGACCGAATTTGAGCAGATCAGATTACACTGTGCAATTGGGAAAGCTCTGATGCTGGACAGGATGCTTAATCTTCAACAGTAATGATGAGAAACTCTGGGACAGTTTTGTATTTAAGAGAGAGTATAATATAAGCAAGCAATGATAAATGAAAGCACTACAATCTTTAGGGCTCATGTGTTCACAGCCACCTATCATCTTTCAGAAGAGATAGAAGTATTGTTTCTCCCTAGAGTTTCCCATTGTAGTTTCAAAGTATCCCTAATCAGGACTCATTAAAATAGTTCAATGTAGAGATGACAAGTGCATAAGGAACCATTACTCTCTGCAGATTTGCAGAGTTAACTACAGACAGCTCAAACTGCTGAAAGGATGCAAGTCACCAAAAGCCACTGCCATCTCATGACAGTAAAAGAGAATCCTTTAGCACTGAATTGTTCTAATAAAAACCAGCCAACACACACAAAATAACAAATATATATAAGAAAAAAAGGGCTGTTTATTTGCCACAATGGCAGAAAAAAAAACCCCTATTTCTACTTCAACTATCCACAACCACCTTCTAATTCCAGCAAATGATTAAAACTGGTATTGCAAAGTACACGATCCCTTTTAAGGGAATGGGTATAAAAATAGTTTTAAAAATGTTAAGGAGTCATTTAAGTGTTAAAGATTCATCTGGATTACACAAAGACTTTTAAGTCTGGAGATATGAGAAAGACTGTTGAAGGCGCATCCTATCTTTAATTCTCTGAAGATTAAGAAAGTCTAATTCAATAGTCCTAATTTATTCAAGTATGAAAGGCTGTTAAAAAAAAAAAAACCACAAAAACACAACAAAAAACCACAATCACATTTACATATTTGTACATCATCTACTCCAAAACTCCTAGAAAAGGGATTATTCCACCCACCCACATATAAGAGGTGGGTTTTCTTCATGGAGGGAAAATAGAGAAGGTAGAGTGAACTGCCTTGCTTTTAGATAACACCTGAAAAACTCAGAGTGCTGACCATCACCCTGACTACTTAACATTGTGGATAGCAGGGTACTAGAAGCAGGAACAGACACAGGATGAAAGGAGTCACAGTTATACCTATGACTGCCCAGTGCATCAGCACAAAGATCTGCTTCAGAATTAATCACAGAAGAAAGGAGGCCTAATATGCAAAGGGTAAGGCTTAGGCAATGCCAAAGTTACTATATCTAATTTGATTGTAGTTCCTCACAAAACTGAAGACTTCTTAGTATTATCTGAGAAACAGTTCTCCATAAACATGTAGTCAATGAAACTGCCCATTGGCACGCTTAATCTAGAAAGAGCTGACTATGGAAAGGTAAACAGCAGACAGAACACAAAATGGGAAAAGGTTACATGCTAGCTAAAATGCTTATTTATCTCAAGCTGCTAGTGCCGCATAGACTCAACATATCTGTACTTCACAACATCGAGTCTTCAGAATTGTTCCAAACGGTTTATTATGTACTTTAAAGAATTGCTCACTTGATTCGGTCAAAACAAATTAACAATATATGTGCTGTATTTATAGGTCAACTGCAACACTATGGAAACTAGAATCAAGTAGCAGTTTAGAACTCCATAATGGTACACTTAGAATATTAACATGGAATTCTCAACGTTCTTCTACACCTTCAACAGTGCAAGCGATTCTCCTTGCAAAAAGCTCCAAAGACAGACAAGAATCAACAACGAGGAATCACTTCTTCATATGGATATACTATAGTGATCAAGGAGGTAATGGGGTTGTATTTTTCAACCAGGAAAACCAAACTCATCTAAATATCCACGTGAAAAGTCAACAATTAGTACTTTGTATCTACAGATAAATGAATATAATTTACTAAAGAAAAAAAGTGCCATAAACAGGAAAATAATTTAGTCAAGATTATTATAAAACCAAATTTAAGCTACTTTAAATGGTATTCCTTCAAGAAATCAGTGTGATTAAGGCTGGTTCTACACACAATCCTGAGCAGGCTGCTTGCTATTCAAACAACTGGCAGACAACAGTAGTACGTAGAGTACCTATCACATTAGGCAGATTTCATTCATGAGCTTAAGTATTAGAAACCAATTCTGAGGCACCAAAAAGCTTCAAGATTTCAATGAGAACTCCCATTGTGCCACAAATCTTAGCAAGACCTGAGTCTGTGGGGGAACCAATGCTTTACAGTGTCTTGTTTAGAAAGAGCAAGAACAGAGTGCACAGTTTCCCCTGGATTTCTTAGAAGCAGTAGTGTAACCATCTGTATTTTCACATAACAGTGAAGTAGGTTACTTATTCCTCCTGAATCTAACAGGATTTTTACTCCATCTTAACCCACTTTTCCAAAGAAGAGGCAGGCCGATGACTAGTGCCTAAAAAAAAAAAAAAAAAATAAAAAATCACTTGGATGCAGTAATTGTTATTCTTCTCACCGAAGCTGTGTTTCTCTGCAACCAGAAATGCAAAGAGCCACCAGACCAGAAGGAAATTTTGAGTTTGAAGTCTGTTGAAAAAAAGGAGTCTCAAAATCTCCGAATGCTGCGACTGCTGCTTATATTCCATTTTAACACCCTCTGGATGGAGACAGCAACATCTACTACTCATATAAAGCTCTCAAAAATTTAAAAGCATGGTGCTTTTCATGCCACATCTCCAATGCTTAAGTTTATCATCTCACTATTCCAACACTTAATATTCCTTAGCTCTGCATAAAAACTACGGTTTTGAACATATCATTAGCAGTTCATCTAAAAGGAGCTGAATAAAATTAACCACATGAGACACTAATTTTGCTTCTTATCATGCATGGCACATTTTTTTTTCTTTATCTGCTGTGGAAAATAAAGTCTTTATTACACTATTCAAACTGAATGCTCAGTAGAAATTCACTTCCATTTCTTTCCCCGATACTATTTCTGCAGTAAAAAGCAAGGTGCTCATAGTGAAAGGTTATTATTACCAAGAATAGAAACAGAAGAGGATTATTGGAGCAGCTGCATATATTGAGTTAGTCCATCATATCTTTAAGCAGCAAGTTTGTGCTGAAAAAATACCGTCAAGATTCTTACATATGTAAGTTCCACTGAATGGCAGCCAAATAAATCCAAACATAAAAAGAAACCCAGTAACACCAGAAGCACTGAAGTTCACAGAATTACCAGATTGGAAAGGACCCTTGAGGGTGATCTGGTCCAACCTCTCGTAGCAAAAGCATGGTCTAGACAAGATGGCCCAGCACCCTGTTGTCCAGCTGAATTTTTAAACTGTCCAATGGTGGGGAATCCACCACTTCTCTAGCACTGATACTCTCATTGTGGAAAACTTTCTTCTTGTGTCCAATCAGAATCTCTCCAAGAGTAAGTAACTTGTACCCATTAGCCCTCAACTTCTCCATATGACTCCTTGTAAAAAAAGGAGTCTCTGGTGACTTTGTAGCTACCTTTAAACACTCCTATATGGTGATAAGGTCTCCTCTAAGCCTTCTTTTCTCCAGGCTGAAAAAACACATCTCTCTCAGCCTTCCCTCATATGGCAGGCTTCCCAGTCTTTTGATGACAAGTTGTATTTCTCTGACAAAGTTAAGAAATCCAATAATCTGAATTTCCTTTGTTTGTGTGCAGGACCTATCCGCACTGCCACAGATGAGGCTTGAAATTACCATGATACTAAGCAACAATTATCAAAAGATCAACCAAAAGTTACCCTGAATTACCAAAGGACCTAAAGTGCTGGCATTGCATTCAGGCTCACAGGCCTAACTGGTACATGTAAACATCCATAGAAGACTGAATGAATTTTTAGTATCTAAACTGTATCTCATTATCTTCAGAAAAAAACTGTTTCTACAAAAAGATGGTGACTAGTGATGTAATTTTAAGTACGTTTAACGGTACAATTCAAGCACTTGGCATGCAAAACAGAATTTAATGATTTTGTAAACACGGTCCTTGGGAACATTATTTCAGAAACTCTTTCTTCAGTTAACCCTGTATTTGGAGCACTTACAAAGAATCTCATGAGGTGAGAAAATCCTCAAGATTGCTCCACTTAGAACATAATTTAAACTCTTTTAAATAGGAGATGACAGTTATCTACAGCACATTTACAGATTTAGCTTCACTTTGAATAAATGAGTGAAGCAGAAATAACTGTTAAACCCTGAAGGAAACTAATGCCAAAAAAGTATAAGGCAATTTTACCTTGTGTAAAAATGAAGGGGGGAGTAGAAAAATAAAAAAAGTAAACACCTAAATAAAAAGTACTTCCCAAACCAGAAATATCTGGCAGACACCTTAACCTTCCCCCTTCTCCTTCCAGTTCCTATCACAGACAGGGGCAGTGCCAGACACATCTGGCTTTGATAACATGAACCTTCTGGAAATTTTGTCTTAGTCCTTAAAGCTGCATGAAACTTCACCGATTCCCTTTCTTCCTCCAGGAAGGAAAGCAAACCGCTACAACCAAAAATGGGGAAACAGTGGAGAAAACAGGCCCTAGCAGCTACACCTTTCCAACAGATTCTCTGAATAAAAATTCAGAAAAACAGAACTTCGTAAAATAATGTACCGAGGGAAAAAAAAAAAAAGCAATCAACAGAACAAGTCAACTGTTGACCATAACTGAGAGTCTGCTCTGTCAACATGTCAAAACTGAACTTGTCTCAGCATTAGATCTTTTTGATCTGGTCTATTTGAAGTATTTAACAGACTTCATCTCAAATGAATGAAGAGTAAAAAAAAAAAAAAACAAAACAACTCCCTTTAGCGCTTGAAGCACAATATTACTACTTTTTCAGTTTATGACCCCCAACTCCTCGAGTGTGAAATATATAAAGTTTTAGCAGAACGATGGTAGACAATAAACGAGCTACCTCTTGATCTACAGGTGAGCCAGTCTTTGAGACATTTAAAAGTTAAACAAATGTGTATCTACACAATTAATCTCAATGACTAAGAACAAGTTTGACAACATCTACTAAGACAGACATGTTGACTGAAATGTAATTATACTTTTTTCTTGTGAATGGAACTCCCTATCAGAGTTTCCAATTTTGCCTGCAATTGATTTCAGGCAACCTTCTTACAGTTATCCAGATCATCTCAGGTTATACCTTTTTTTAATATTGGCACAAAACCCAAACATTATTTCTACCTTCTGGAATCTCCCTGATATACTAGGGTGTTGGTTTTTGATTTTAAAAACAAGGGAAAAAAAAAAAAAGCGATGAGCTCTTCTTACTGGGACTGTAGGACAAGTCCTGTTTTACAATGTTTATTCCTAATAAATGTTGTTTCTAAAACATGCTTTTTTGTTACTAACGGACTTAAAAGCAGTTCACGTAACAATCATATACCTTTGCTCCTTTCAGAATCCAGAAGTTTTTATTGAACATTCCTTTCTGCACCATTAATAATTTTATCTGCATCCAGTTGCAGGCTTATACACTTAAGATTCGTTTAGTTTCCAAATTTATTTGAACTTTTTATTTTGGGGCCTGAAAACACAGAATGTTCCCTAGTATCTCCAGGTTCCATCATCAGTTCTGTGTCTTAACTAATCTGTACTAATTAACTGCTATCCATCTTATTGCTCATATAAGATTACTTCAGGTTCATTGGAAACTGAAGGCAGTAGCTAGTAAGGACCCTCATTAGACCACTGCAATTACTCTTCATCTGAAGCCTCAAACTCAAAACAGTTAACACTTGCATGGTTCCACTTAATAGATCTTCCCTTTATCTAACATTATTTGGCTTTGTAAACGCATCTTTCTGACAAGAAAATCAAATCAGTCTGCATCCTGTTAAAATCAAATCATTCTGCATCCTGTTCGTATTGTTTCCCAGAATCCAAAAGAACTACAAAGCAGTTCTGCCGGGGGGAGGAAGAATCCATGGCAAGACTTGAGCTACTAAGCCTACTGAACCCAAATCCCATAGTGGTACCTAGAGCACACTTCTCAGTTCTTGAGATTACAGCAGGTCCTATCACTTCAAATTCAACAGTAATACGCACATAGACTGTATTATGAAGCTCAACGATAGGCCTCGACAGAAGCCCCATAACATCACAAATTGAAATGGATATATCACTTCAAAGCTTCTCTACAGAAGCTAAATCAGACTTCAATTTCATGCCAACTAGCTAAATTTAGACTAGCTCCAGGCAGAGCCACTCCAGTACCAATGAACAGTATCATCCACAAATACATGGACTGAAGAATTCTAGACATAAAACAGAGCAGAGACCAATGTAATTTTAAAGTGATTCACTAAGGCAATAGAGGGATACTATAATAATTATGCAGAATTATATCTATTTGCACATATGAACATGTATTATACGCACAATTTAATATATTATAAACATTTTTAAATAATGTCTTGTAAATTAACACAGTGGAAATCAAAGGACCTGTTCATACAGAAGAACAAAGCACCTCTGCAGCATTCGTAGGTTATCAGTTGGGTTTAGAGCCATTTGCCAAACATGAGCGGTGCACAGAGTTGGTAACATCTGAAGACAGTCAGCCCACCCTAAGTAATTGCTATAACAAGTTCTTTAGAGTAATACATAGCAAATGATACATCAAGGATATAATTTATAATTGATAATTAGAAGGGCACATATTTGTTGCTCATGAAACATTAAAGACCAGCCTGATATAGCACCCTGGTAAGAAACCAAAATCTGCTCTAACAGCTGAACAGGAGCATTCCTTTCTATTGTCACTGTTACAAGTGGATGACTGAACCAGTTGTTGCACCAATTCTCACATTTACTGGCCAGATTAGATTGAACTAGCACTTCTAACTAAAACCAAACAGGAAGGCTTCAAAGCCACAATCGTAAAAAAGTATTTTTCCCTACCTGTAATTTAACTCACAGCAATACTCCAAAGAGGGACAAACATAAAGGCCAGAGTATCTGCTTTTACAGTTAACAGTCGTTGTTTTGGTTATCTAAGGGAGGAGAAGACTTGCCAGAAGACGTTTTAATCAATGGTCTTTTAAAACTCACCTATGAGGCAACACATCTTTATGACTGGCAAATCTACTCAAGAACCTTATGTACCTTTAGCATCACAAGTTATTACTGCCATTTTTTCCCCCTGGGCAAAGTTAAGGCTGTGTATGCTTATATTAAAGACACTGAATTGTTCCACATCCTTTGAAGGGTACTTCTTCAAGGAATGACTGCAAGAAGACCAAGTCATTTTGGTATCTGCATTTCTCCCAGATTTTAGATTGCCCGAGTCAAATAACTTTCACAATGCCTATGGTTTTTTTAACCCTCTTCTCCATCTCAGTCTACTAACAGGAAAGCTCAAAAGAGCTTCCAATCAAGAGAGTAAGGCTAAAACCACCATGGTTGATTTCAAGCAAAGGATTTAAGTAAGATGAGAATTTTTTAGAAAATGCTTGCATAGCATAAGCACATTATAGATATGTACTAATTACCTGAAGCATACTGCAGGTGGAAAACTCATGTCATTCAAACGATCAACTAGAACAGGATATAAAACATTACAGAAACACTGTGGCTCATGTAGACTGCATGAAACGATAGATGAGAAATAAAAAAAAGAAGAAAGTACCTCCTGTCCAGTAAGAAAAAGTAAGAGATCTCCTTCCTCTTCTTCACACATGTGAATTTGGATCACTGTTCGAATGGCAGCCTCAAGGTAGTCCCTTTCTGGTTCTGGAGTATAGAATATCTCCACAGGATGGGTGCGACCCGGGATGGTTAGAAGAGGACAGTTATCAAAATAGATCTGAAACTTGCCAGCATCTAAAGTAGCGCTCATAACTATGACCTGTAAGTTTAGAGGATGAAAAGGAAAAAGAAAAAGTTACTCTGAAGGCTAAGAATAATTTGTGTTGTGCATACAAGATATGAGAAACTAAGCTCAATTGTTGATGGGGATTTAACCATGTGTTTATCACCTTGTTACAAAGGTTCAAAAACAGTCCAAAACCAAGTATGGAAAGGTTAAGCTACAATTGTTTCTAGCATTTTCCTCGATACAAGCTGCATTAAGAATTTTCTAGGGTTATCTTCCCAATACACATTATCCTTAGATCAAACCACATTAGATTATAAAAATCAGCTAACGGTAACCACCTAGACGCCTTTGTTGGTATGCCTGCAACTAGAAAGAAGATACTGTTGAGCTTCATCATTACTGACCTTCAAATCAGATCTTTGCCTTACAACTTCCTTCAAAACTCCCATCAAAATATCAGTAGCCAGTGTTCTTTCATGGGCCTCATCAAGAATTATAACACCATAGCGCTCCAGCAAAGGATCATTCATTGCTTCACGAAGTAACATACCATCAGTCATATACCTGAACACAAACAAAATCAATTTTATTTGTCTGATACAGAATCCTCTTCCAACTAAGTTGCCTGAACTAAGCTTTTAATCAACTTTAACACAGAAACATCTGTAAACTAGTCCCAACAAGTGTAGCAAGCCCATTTGAAGTTTTCAAATGGAAATTACTGCAAAGTGTAAATGAAATCTCAGGGAGGGGGGATGAGAAGCTTAAAAAAAGAGGCCGAAGGGGAAACAACGCTTAGCAACATTTAGAACTAGTGTGTAGACTATTACTGGCAGACTTCCAGGCCTACAAACAAGAGACAGGAAAATAAAGAGAAAAACACCCTCTGAAATCTTAGAGATACTACTTCTGCAACTGTTTCTCCCCTTTCCTGTCTGCAGATCATCTGTTAAATTTATTCTCGGTCTTCAACTACTTACTTATATGAGCAAAAGAGACCTCTTTTGATGGAAAAGCACTATTCTTTGAACCACACTATGGGGAATCCTTTTTAAGTAAAAATTCCTGAATCAATCATCTGCAAGATGACATATTAAGTAGGCCTAGATCCACCTACACGGCACAACAATCTGTAACAGCTGACAACTAAACCACCATGGATTATGTGTCCCAGGGTCAGGTATAGGAGGTGAGTTTTGAAGCTCTATGGTAGTTTTCCTTACACAAGTTTCTGAACTTCACCAGGACTGCCCTGAGTGGGAAGACACCACAAAGGTCAGCTGAATGCATATGTAAGATGAAGAGAAACTGAATGCTAAAGGGCTTTAAATAGCACCCTAACTAGAAAAATACTTCTTCATCTCACTCTCTTCTTTATGGACCACTTAAATTAAATTCCATAAAGTGCAGTGATTTCTTTAGAAGGAATAACTCATTTCCAGTTCTACTCAAACTCTACACCTCAAGTCTCTCCTAGCTCATGCTATGACTCTTGTCTCTTCTCCATTCAGACATACGAAGTGCCTGTCCATAAATACACTCCCCTCCTTATTACTCCTTTCATAATTTTGCTTGCACTTTTCACGACCCTGCAATTCCTCCCCACCTTGGAGGAGGTGGTGTTACACCTTTACCTGACAGTTGCTATACTTACTTTAAAATGGTTTTCGCACTACTGCAGTCTTCAAATCGAATAGAGTAACCAACCTCCTGGCCCAGCATGACATCCATCTCATCAGCAACCCTCTGTGCCACACTCATTGCAGCTACTCTTCTAGGCTGGGTACATGCTACTCCCCTCTTTGGTCCGGGTAATGAGCGCATGTAATCAACACACCATTGAGGGATCTGTCAAGAATAAAATTCAGTTTTAAGTACAGTTCAATTTGCTGGATGTAACCTGCAACCTATTTTATCAAATAAAATTATTTATAATTCCACTGAGATGCCAATTGCATGCATGAAAAATATCCAAAGCGTGATAGACTAGTAAGTTGGATCCAATGCCACTAAATAAAGCACATGCACATTAAACATGTATCTATCTTCAAAGTTATCAAGAAAATACATAGATTCACCAGATGTCTAAACATTTAGATCAGCACCTAATACATATTATTTAGCAGCAGCCAACATGCTCCAAAGCAAACAAAATTGAAGTTAACACTCAAAATTTCAAGATCTGCAGCAGTTAAAGTTTTACAGTAAGCAAATTATATTTTGTGGCTTTAAAAAGTAAAGCTTCTTAATACATTAAGCAAAAAGAATATTAGTGATGCAAAAACTGTCTTCGTAGTCACAACAAATAAGATGAACAATCAGTTATGTTTATTTGGTTAATTATTGTTCTCTTGAAATTTTATCAACCAAACATGAAATCCTTGTTTTCCTATCTATGTTAGAATTCATTTCTCAGTCAGCAGCTGTCTGCTCCTGTTAGGAATCTGGAAACAGTACAAATTGTCCAAAATAAGAAGCTTTCTCCAGAAAAAATTTCTAAGGTCAGTAACAGTTTGATAAAGGCATCAAACATCTTCTTAACATCATTTTGGTGTGACTTTCATGAGGACACATTTTCAGGCACAACCAGTTCCAAGTCTACAGATGAAAAAAAACCACTCCTCCTTAGTAAGAGCTTTCCAAGTGTTCTTAA
The DNA here is from genome assembly GCA_033439905.1 of Ceryle rudis. Taxonomy (NCBI): domain Eukaryota; kingdom Metazoa; phylum Chordata; class Aves; order Coraciiformes; family Cerylidae; genus Ceryle; species Ceryle rudis. The sequence goes on along the minus strand of JAAGNO010000618.1, from coordinate 9,626 downwards.
AAGCTCATTTACAGAGGATAATGAACATTTATACATATATTGCACCAATGAGAAATAACATGAAAAACGGTATAAATTAAACCAGGATTTTTTTTTTTTTTAAGTACTGTATTTCCACAACAAAACAGACATAAGTGAACACTTTAACAAGCAGAAAGGTACAGACTGTAATGAAAACGTTTTCTAAAAAAAAAAAATGAAAAAACACCACTAAACCAAAACAAGCAAACAAACAAACAAACAAAAAAAACCCACAAAGAACATACTTCTATTATAAATACAAAAAAAAAAAAAAAGCAAAGGCTATCAAAATATGACTGGAGACTACTAAACTGCTGAGAACAACTCAAATTTCTGAAAAGCCTATGCAAAACTAAAAATAACAGATCTCAAACACTGATAGTATGAACCTGAAATCCTATGCTGTAACACATACACACTCCCCTAATATGCAGTGTGAAGAAAGGAATTTGCTTCCCAACTCACTAATAGGAACTCAACTCTAAGCGTATTAGGTGAAGCTTCTCGAATTTAAACTGAAATAAACTTATAACAGCAGTTCTGTCAGGCCACAGTAGCAAATAATTTTCAAGTGTTTTTCCAGTAAACATCAAACCTACAGCACCAGTGTCAAATAAAAGGGCTACATAGACTTCAGTAAGTTAAGCTGATTTAGATGACCACCAGAATACCTGTCATATCCACCTTTAAAAGACACACTAACACTAGGAAAAAGGACTGTGCCGCACCACATTTTCTACTGCAGTCATGACTGGGAATATACTGAACACTCCTTATCATCTGGTTCTTATAAAACCTAACATAGTTAATTCCACTAACACAAAAACAAACAAACAAAAACAACAACAAAAAACCCTATACCACCACAGAACAAACCCTACAAATCACCAAAACCTTGACTTTCCAAAAAAAAAAAAAAAAAAGAAAAAAAAAAGTGTAAGGAATAGCTTTAATAAGCACCCTTTTTAACCTCAAGGACTGTTCTCATGAGATTTTCAAAGATAACATCCATAAACATGAGAAGGTAGAGACTACACATACAGTGGCCTTCAAGATCAAAGAAAAATGCACTGAGAGCTGTTAAAGACTACTGAAAAGTCAAAGAAAGTCATGTTTTTAAAGGGATGCAGGGCAAGAGAGGGATGCCCTGGCTTTTCTGAGCTACTTCAATTTATTGGAAGCTTTCTCTTTTAGAAGTTATATGGTGGAATTGAAAAAGGTGTCAGACTTTCAGCAGTATCAGTTCTCTTATGGACTACAAGGACAGCAGGAGATTAAGTTATACTCAGAATCACCTTGCTTCTAAACTTCACCTGCCAAGAAAACTTGCTGACAAAGTGGCATCCCTTATGTTATGTCGACAAACATCCTACTCTTTATAGTTAAGACTCTCAAGTGAAAGTAGATGCCACTCTACTACTCCATCTACAGAAGAAATATAAATTATTATACTAGCACCACATATGATCCCACATTTAAAAGGAAGCACACATGGCAACTACAGCAAGTATTTAAGAACTTCCTAAAAGAAATTCAACACACCCGTTCCACCACCGAACACGTTCCAGGAGCATTTAAAGAATAAAGCCACTGCAAATACTCAATACTTGGAAACTACTGTTCTTAGCTTCCAATACAATACTTGAGTGCTTTGGGTTAAAGTCTTTGTAGAAATTTGATAAAAGTTTTATGTCCTGTTGTTTCCATTATCAGAGCCAAGCATTCCAAACCTGGGTGCTCTAAAAGACTACAGGGAAAACAAACATAAAAATCAGGGAAGGGACTTGACAAGCAACAGCTCACTCTCAAAAAGATCACCTACTACTATAGAGCCTTCCTACTATTGCCATGAAAAGATAGTAATTTCAAAAGAACAATTCATCACATATTTCAAATAATGCAAACTTTATACCAATAAAAGGAAGCATAAATAGCTCATGTACACCTTCAGTTTGAACATTCATTCGAGTATTTTTAACCACAGATAACTCTATCTTGCTGTGATGAACGAATGTAAGGAGAAAAACAACCACCCCCTCAACTGATTTTTAAGACAGCACTTGATTACAAAAAGGATGTGAAACAATCACATGCAAAACAAGGTTTTCATTAAGTGGCAGCAGGATCATTTTCAGTGACACATTCCTACACAGACAGTCTCAATTGTTTCAAAACATAGCTGCAATCTCAGAGAAAGCAGTGAAGCTTCCAAGACAGCTTTTAGTAGCTTAAATCTCATTTTCAGGAAAAGTGCCTTAGGTTTCTTAAGTCCTTTCAGAAAGTAAAGGGTGAAGTAGTAAAACAACTCAGGAAAAGCTTTATGCCTGTGGAATGACGTGACAATAAGATATATTTGAAGTTTAAGTCAGAGAGACTAAGAACACATACCCTCCAAACCTTCAAATTATTAGATCATGCAAAAAGAAACCTTGTTGTCATATAAATAAGTACCTTTTTTTTTTTTTTTTTTTACATGAATGTTCAAGAATGTGTCTTCAAAGTAACTAATCAAACTTTTCTGAAGAATTCTGTAAAATCCTGGTCTCAGCTTACATACGTTAAAAAAGCAATACAGGTAATGCTGTAAGGTGCCTTCCAAACAAGACACTAGTTCATAGAATTTGCAGCAAGAAGGGCATATAACTTCAAATACTTCAGGCACAGCTATAAAAATATCCAATGTACTATGTCCTTCGCATTGTCGACATCTAAATTTTATTTTATAGCTAAAAATTTATTTCTGTAAGGCTTACTGTACATTACCTATAATCCATTTTATAAAGACTAAAATATCTTTCAGTTTTCATTTTCTGCCTAGATAAAAGGAACTTGTGAGGTTCTTTTACAGATCAAAGAACTTTTTTATATCACTTACATCCACACAGATTTTAAACAGCAAACCAGAGGACAGATTGAAGTTTTGAGCGAGTTTGTCCTGCTATAAATACAGTGGTATTACTTCTATCTTACATCTTCCTTGTTTACTATTGCCCAAAATTCTTCTTAAGGATTAAGGAGGCTCTGCAGAACTGTTATCACTACTTTCAGTGCTGAGGAAGATTTTTCAAGCCATTAATTTACAACAAAAAGGGGATTTGAACTGTAGCACTGCAAAGCTGTATGACTTCTAAGAAGTTTAAGTACGAAGGAAACACGTCTCTTCAAGTTTGAATATGACCAAAACACATGATCCAAACAGATCACGTCATAATTCTGACACTTAACTGCCTTTTGAGTTCATATCTGTAACCGTAAGTTACATAAAACTTGAGGTTGTGGAACGTCCTTCACTAACAGGCTTTCAAGACCTGCCTGGCTATGTTCCTGCGTGGCCAGCCCTAGGTGTTCCTGCACCAGCAAGATGGTTGGTCTCAATCTCCTCTGGAGGTCCCTTCTAACCCCTACCATTCTATGCTTCTATGGAAACACTAACAAGTCCCTGCTTTTGTAACCTTTTTCCTACTTTCCAGCTGCTATCTATACAAACAGCAAAATGAGCTACAGATGGAAGTTTGGAATCATCACTTCAGTTTGTGGATTAGTACACTTCTGTCTATTCATTAACATTTCCTTCATGTTCCTTTATCAAAAAGGTAACTACCCATCACAAAGCCTAAGAGAAGCAAGAGACAAAGAACAGGATTGGGTTGTGAAAGGAAAAGGTGCTGAAAGGCTTTTCTCACTTTTGTATTCATTAAGCAAATAAAACATACATCAAATTAGTTCTACCTACAATTTGTGAGGTGTTTTCACACAACGAATTTCAAGAAACCAAAGCAAGTTTCACCCCACTCCCATCTAGCAACAGTTTCAACCTTTAAAATAACTGTAGTATCACAGAGGTAAGAACTCACCTGTGTTGTTTTACCAGATCCAGTCTCTCCAACCAGCACAAATGACTGATGCCTAATTAAAATATCCGTAAATCTTTCTTTGTATTCCCAGACAGGAAGCTGTAGCCTTTTCTTCAGGATGTCATAATATCGTGGTGTATGTGGTAGATTTGTGAAAGGGTTAATACTGTGTGGAATCATTGCTGGTTTTATAGATTGTAACCCAGCAGACCCATAATACGTAGAGTTAGATGTAGGTCGCAAATCTTTTTCCTTGTCCCTTTCTCTGTCGCGATCTCTATCCCTGTCACGATCTCTGTCACGATCTTTAGAACGGTCATCACGGTCCCTGTCTCGGTCACGATCTTTCCTAAAATAAGTTAAGAAACAGCAGAAAATTACATACTAGAATATTTAAATGCAGAATAGGAATTTAAATACAAGGCATATTTAAAGGTATCTAGTACAAAGCAGTTATAAACCAAAATCTTTTTAAAAGCCTTGCAAACAGCTACCTGAAAGGACAAGCATCAAAGAGTAGCAGTATATGATGCATACTGAAGATTAAATTTTACATGCTCATTGTACATGAGCACTGCCACAGTTCCTCTCGCTACAGGCAAGACTGAAGAGTCATCACATGAAGATACCATCGTCTTTACCCTCTTCATTTAATTGCTATAAAGAATTAGCTCTATGTTCTAGACTGTTCTCACAATTCTTCTCATCTCTACTTGCTGCTGATGCAGAAAGAGAACATTAAATAGTCTTCTTGCCTACACAGCAAGGCAATTATGCTATTCCACAAAAAATACCTCAGGATGATAAGTGAGCCGTAGAAGAAAAGTTTGATTTTAACACCCCACAACTACTTTATAGCTTTTTTCTTTTTTTTTTTTTTTTTTAAATTCAAAGTCCTCCATACAACTCTGACTCAGTCAACTTTGATATACAGGTTGCTGAGTCTGAAACTTAAAGACTTAAACCCAGCCACGACAATTCACAGAATCATTCAGGTTGGAAAACACCCTTAAGATGATCAAGTCCCACTGTTAAAACTATCAGTTGTGCCACCATCTTCTCCAGCATCACCTTCTACCACAGTTAACCACCATTTATGTATTCCTATTTGTTCCAAATATTAGGTAACAAAAAAATAACCTTACAAAAGCACACAATCACATTTTAAACAGGTCTAAGTCAAAAGACTAGTGGCATCTTCACCTGCAAAACTGAGGATACCTTAAGCTTCTTTTGTGCAGTATTAACTGAAATCCCATTAAAAAAGGCAAAACAAACTAAGTAACAACCAGCTTTATAGTAAATGCACATATAAACATTTTTAGAAATAGTCATTAAGGGAAAACAAAACCTCCCCCTCTTACCAGCACTCAGGCATGCCTGAAAGAAAGAGTAGAGAGCATTTTTAAAGAAAACTCTTGGCCAACACTCCTCTCAACAGCTTTCTTTTTTGTTGTTGTTCTAACATGCAGCTGGTACTCAGATATAACTGGTGAAGTAATAAGCAAATTCTACAATTCTACTTAAGAGTACATGAAGTAACCAAAACTATATTAGAATGGATTCTATAATTTTTAATTCAAAATCTGCTGCACCTTGAAAAAAATCACTTTTGCTCTTGTATAAATGAATGCAATCTATACAGGCTGTATTTATCGCCCCCCAGTACTTCAACAAATTATGGCTTCAGAGGTTACTGCAGTAAGTTTGCGGGGTTTTTTGGATGACTTCTTTTAATACAGATCCATTGAAAATAAAGAAAGATTACAAAACATACTGTTTAGTGTTACCTACATAACTCACTTGTATATAGACTTTCCTAAAGCTCTGGTCACTGAATTGTCTGAAAATTAAGGCCCTTTCAGATCATTTTCTTGAATCTGAGATACCACAGCTTCAACATTACTTCTAACATGGTCAAATATTGTACAAGCAATAAAATCTCTTCTAAATGTGAAATGGCAGGTAAACAGTGCAGAACCCAACAGGTTCATATTCTCTGGTATGGAAAAGTTACCTCATTACATACTGAAGGAACTGGGGTCCATTATGCTACCCTCAACAGTGTGTCTAATAGCATGTGGCAGACAGGAATAAAGCTTTGGACTTAGTGAATTATTCACAAACAGATTTTTAAATACCTGCAGGTACTGGGATAAACAAGTGCATGGTTAGACAGTAACATCATTAATAAGAAAAGGATATAAAGGCATAAAGTCCATTTAAGACTGGTAAAGCCAGGGTAAAAATGCAACAACCGGGTAACAGCACACTCTTCACTAAAGGGAAGAGTAAGACAAAGACACTACTGATGGGTTGGGTATTTGGTAGGGGTTTGGAGAGGGTGTGTTTCTATGGCATCCAGTCAAAGTATAAAAACAACAACCCACATTAACAAACTATTCCACAAACATTTATTTAAACAGCTTGTCAGAAGCCTCTACATCACAGACCAGTATCTTCAGGCACACTTCAGACTCACATAAACCAGTGCTACTGTTAAAATGAACAGGCCCACACTGTTGCCAACTCTTTTATACGTTGGTATAAGCACTTCTACTGCTTCACGCAGAACCAGTTCTCCCCCAGCTCTCCTCCACCAACATTAATTCTAACTCACATCACTCCTCTAGTCTAGCCTCCCAAACAATGACTTGCAGCACAAGGGAGAGGGCAGCACTGTGTCATCTGTGTTGGTAGCACTGTGTGGGGGCTTAAAGCATAGATAAAAATACCACCTCAAGAACAAGACAGTGGATTAAATGGACTACAAATACAATCCAGAATGGCAAATCCTGTTAAACCCCCATTTTCAGTTTCTTCATTGTGCCCTTAGAGCTATTTAATCGTACAAATAAGAAAAAGATCTATCAAGTTCTATCTACAATTCAGAAGTAAAAAACTACTTAGGAGGTTAATCAAGAGAGTTTTCCTTCTTAAAAAAAAAAAAAAAAGTGGGGCAGCCACATCTCAGCACAGAAAAAACCACAACACATGTCCTCAAACTTACCCTGTCATACATCACTTTATAACATCACCTTTCACCCCGCCTTAAAACAAAAAACAATAAACTTTCCCAGTCTCTCATTATTACCAAAACTTAGCAGACACATCCAGACTCCTTTGGCCAACAAGGGAAAAGAGGAATGACTGTCATGCTGCCATATGTATTTACCAAGCTTTCTACAAATGCAACTTGGCAGTTGTTCATTTATAAACTGTCACATTTAAGTTACTTCTCATTAACACACAGAGAAAACTGATTTCTAATGCAGAAATTAACAATAAAAGAATCATAATTCAATCACATTTGTCTTGTGCCTGAATCTCTTAACAGCCTCCATAATGAAAAGTGGTTGGTTTTTTTGGTTTTTTTTGCTTTGCTTTTCAAGTGAAGTGGTCTAGTCTGCTATCTGCTTTCGCTTCCTTATGTCCACACATATATAATATATACATACAAACATGGACACAAAAGAAATGCTGTAGCAATCACTAACTCAGAAGATGAAAAGCATATAGAAATGAAAATGGAAACAAAGGGCATACAGAAAAACCACTGATCATCACAGTGAAAGTCTAAGCACATCTAATAGAATGTGAGTTTTCTCCATTACTAGGCATGGCAAAGACTGATGGGGAAAAAAAAAAAAAAAAGCCAGTCCAGCTAAAGGAGGATTTTTTTGTTCTATGCATTATGGGGGGGATTAGTCCAACTTATACCTCCCACTAACAGACTAACCGCGATGTTACACGGCAACTGAAATTTAGTATATGTTTGGAAAAAAATTAACAGATTTTAAATAGTACATATACAATTCACACAAACGCTTGCTGACTGTAACCTAAAACCTTCCATACAATTCCCATTTTTCCAGGAATTTTTTTACTTCACAGATGATATTTCAAGACTGGAATAAAACAGGTATCATGATGATGCTTACACCAACAATCAGAAGTCTGCTGGCCTGGCACTGTTGCAATGTAGAGCCACACATACCAATACAGGCCTCAATTAAAAAGGACCTAAAAAAACCACAGGGTAACTTGACACAGCTCTCACATTTAGTCGGGTGTTTTCACAGTTTGAATGCAAGATAAACTACTATTCTGCATGTGAGGTGGTAACCACCTGAAGAGAAAACTCAGCTTAATCCAGCTCCAAAACCAACTAAATTGCGTAAAGGCACTCTCTGCACAAAGGAAAACATGTACACACACGCTAGTAACAAGAATGTCTCTGTGCATCTTCCTCAAAGCCTGCCATAAGCTGCAAAAACAAACCACCCTAAAATAAATCAAGACAATCCAACATTAGTATGGCTTGCGCTCCATGAATTAAGATTTCAAGTAATACCAGAAATAATCACGTTTGATAATTCTACCTAGAGTGACTTGTTCTCAGTCATATGTCATTTAATGCTTTTATTGATAGAGGAGGAGGGGACAAAGAAGTGGCACAAGACAAGCACTTGTACAGTTTACATGCCATAAAGATCAAAGACTTCTGCTTAGAAAGTTTTACCCCTGGTGGGAATTCATTACAGTATAAACAAAATAGTAAAACTAAGAGCTCAGAATGACAGTACATAATCAGTAAGAAAATCCCAAACAAAACCATATCAAAAACTATAAAACCAACCACCAAACAAGGAAATCCTGACCTGTGTCTATCTTTACAACCAACAACAGTCGTACCACACTTAAATAAAGCCCAGTTTCATCTTAACCATTTGAAACATTTTCAGAAATCTCTACCTACAAAAAAATCTGCATACATTCAACTTTTCTGTATATACAATACAGCTATTTCAACATGTGGCCAATAATTAAAAATGTATTAAAGGAGATAAACAGCTCAATATATTTATATAAAAATTAAGATTATGGTGATCCTATATACAGGAAATAGATGTTCTCTTTTGTTTCACAGAGAAAAGTGCATCAACCTCTAGGAGATAAAAACTGAAGTTATACAAAGTAATCTTTAAAAAAATGGAAAGGCAAGTTTTTGCACAGACTGTTATCAGTGAACCCTAACAGCACATTAGGGTAGACTTCTGGTTATTGCAAGCTTTCAGAACAAGATTACATATTTTTCTTAGATAAATACTCTAGTCCAAAACAATGCTGTTGGACTTAAGAAATGGATGGAATTCTTTTATGCTCCATCCAAGGAAAGACAAGATAAATATATTATTTATTTGTGATCCTTTAGACTTTAGAAATTTAAAGTGTCACCCGCCTTCCCCTCTTGCCCAATTAGATAAGAGTTTAAGCAGAAAAGACTCTAAATCAACTGCATAAAAGGACAGCACCACTGTATTGTCTGTGTTCTGGCAGCTTCAATAACCTTAATGAAAATCTGTAAAGCTTGCGCAATACAGCCCTAAAACTTTAACCTTTTCATAACTATAGGAAAAATATAATTTGTCCCCCAATCCTTATCCTAAAACCCACCTCGCCATCGATTCTTATGTAAAGTCAAGCATTTCCCTGCCGGTTACCGAGTGAACGACGTTAACAAAGGAACAACGTTCCTGCCAGAGTAGACGCTAATTATACAGGCAGAACAAAACTCATGTTGACCTCTAGGACTACATGTGCCAGATCTCTCAAGCCAGAGAGAAGATGTAGAAGACAAAAAATGAAGGGGGGGTTAACAGAAAAAAAAACACAACAAACCAACAACAAAAATAAAACCAAACCAGCACGAAAGCAGCCGCAGACAAAGCCGGGTGCGGGGGAGGGGGC
>JAAGNO010000617.1:57172-76695 GCA_033439905.1 Ceryle rudis | reverse complement strand
CGCCGCCCCCTCGCCCCGGTGCAGCAGGGCCAACCGGGAGACCCAGACGCAGGCAGCGACCGAGCCGCCGCTGATCCGCGTCCGGCCGCCCCGCAGCATCCCCCCGATGGCCGGCCGCCTGACCTGCTGCCTCCTGCTGTGGGCCCTGGGCCATGGGGGCTGCCGCTCGCCTGCGGGGGAGGGCTCCAGCAGCCAGCCCGCCTGCCCCGTCCAGCCGCGGGCCGCTCGGGACTCGACCTCCCCCGGCCGTGACCCCCGCGGAGGCTCTTCGCCGTCCCCAGCGCTGGGCGGCATCGCTCAGGACATGGTAGCTGTCCACATGCTTAAGCTCTACGAGAAGTACAACCGGGAAGGGAGCCGGCCCGGTGACGGCAACACGGTCCGCAGCTTCAAAGCCAGGCCGGGTAAGAGGGGCCGGGCGCGGGGGACACCGCCGGAGCCCCCTCGCTCCTCTTTTGCTTTAAGGTGTCGGGTTTGTGCCGAGGTTGTCCTTGACTGCGAGGGGATGTCACGCTGGGTGAATACTGGGGGGACCTTTGCTAACCCCACAGACACGGTGTCGCCCCTCCGCTCTGCGGACGGCTTCCCACTGCCCTCAGCTCCCTTCCCTCCCCAAAGAGTATCTGAAACAAGGTATCTATCTCCCTTCAGAAAGCCTCAGTTGCTATGGATGCAAAAGCCATCGGCAAAATGTGCTGTTCCCCGTGCGCATCGCACTGGTATCTTTGCAGGGATACTTGGACCATAAAAGTAGGAGCGAGCACAGGTCCCGTCCTCCGGCTGTCCTGGCAGGCTCGCAGGTTTCTGTGCGGGAAGAGTGCCGCCTGCGGGACCGACTGCCTTTCGCTGCTCCCGACCTTCAACTCAGTGCACAGCCTAAACCTGAGAGGACAGATGTCTGACCTCCCTCTCCCCAGCTTTACTTGGCTTGATGGCGAGGGCAGGCGAGCATATATATACTGTAGCAAAGCTACACTTTCGTTATCCCAGCCTTACTTCAAAACAATAAAGAGGAGGTTTGAGTAGTTAAAATAATCTTTGATTTGCCAAGGAAACCCAAACTATCTTTTCTGGAAAATGTCTTCCTTCTTTGGTTAACTCTTACTGACTATAACTAAGATCTTAGCTCTAAAAATAATAGCTATATCAGTTTCTAGAATAGCATTTTTGTTACCTTGCCAGAAATACTCATTGTTTTATGGGTGCATCTGATAGATGAATTAAAAAAATTGCTTTTGAGAGTTTCAGTCTATTTCTCCCGCATCTAAGTCTTGCATACAGAATACAATGCAGCATACAGCATTTCATGGAATGGTTACTACAATATCGCACAATAATTCATATTCTCTAGTGCCCCCCAACTTAATTTCTATCCTATGTCAAATATAACACTAAAAAGTCATCACTTTCAAGGAGGAGAATCCCATGGCAGGATAAGTGGCTAATGAAAATGTCTAGAAATCTAGGATTTAGGGTGTAAAGCAATTGCAGACATGTGGGAGAGAAATAAATTGTCTTGTTCTAGATCATTAGGCAGCAGCTGCTAAGTAACAGGGGTTAGGAAGGCACCTCCACTGTGTATAGTTATTCCAGGACCTCCTGCTATCACACTTATTTTTCTGTGAACTTAGCAGCTGATACTGGCTGCTACTCAAGCAAGGCCCTGGACCACAAGAGCAGGAAGAATGCAAAAATTGCACTATATTCTTTTTCTTCATTTCTCAATTAATCTGCTGAACAAGTTACTTCATCTGAGTGGTTTAAATTCTGCTTTTAAACACTAAAATAGCAGCATTTTTTTCCTCACAGATAGACTGTACTGACCAATTTCAAATCAGTACTATTTTACTCCTCTGTAAGGTCATGGAACCAAGGCAGGGATGCCTGGAAATAACTTGTCTTTCCATGCAATGGAAATAAAGAACATCTATATCCAAACCTCCCACCTCCTGCATCCCATCTGTGTAACTTCTTTGCTGGATCCCATCTCTGCCCACTAATATGGCATGAAAGCAGAAGCTCCTCTACAATGTTCTGTTGTCAAGACAGTAGACTGTATTTCTTTGTAATTCATGAACTGAGTGATGACCAGTCTGATATGAACCACAGAATGACACAAGATGAGAGATGGAAGAAGAACCTCATCTGGCAGTATGTTTCTATCTTCTCAAAAAAGCCTCTAGTCTTTTCTATTGAAATAATAATTGGCATGTTTCTCTAACAAGACACAGAATGCCATTTCATTATAAAGTATGAAAGATAATTCTGGTCCTATTGAGATAAGCAAAACAGACTACACCTACAATAATTTCCTTTTCATTAGCCCAAGCAATGGACTTCTAATTTTTAAATGTATACCTTTCACAAAATCTGTAACCTTCTGTTCCTGTGCTGCAGCTTAAAGCTGTTTGTTAGGGGATGCTTGACCATCAGTGTTAGTTAATGGGTGTCAAAATAGGGGCTTCAGAGGTGCAAACTGTCAGTCCAGACTTAGTTTGTCCTTTGTCAGATGCATTCTTGAGGTCTCCTCAACTACACGGCTGTTCTGCCATTCTATGTATTCCTTACAGGGTGTAGATGGTGTTGACTTAGTTATTAAATATGTAATATTTCTCCATATTCAGTGTGAGGCACTTGCCATCTATATGCATGTGGTATTTGCACATGTTCCAAATACAACTTCATGTTCCTCCAGCAGTACTTATCACTTCAGGAAGAGTGCTTCCATAGACATCCAATAACCTCCTTTCAGCTCACCTCTACACGTGCTCACAAGAGTTCATTATTTCCCTGACAGGTAGCTGAAGTAGCAATGAACTACTTCAAATTCATTTTTTCTTTCGGTGCTTTCCAGTTTTCAGGGAACTATGTAACTTTAGAAAACATCACCAATTGACGTTAGTTACACAGTCAAGTTGTAAGTGGTTTGTAACCAAACATGAAATCTTATTGTTCAACTTCACCTCGGTTGCTGAGACGGGGAAATGAGTCTTCATGACAGCCATCTGTTGCCTAAGCCATGAAACTTCCTCATAAAATGACTCTTGCAGCTCAGGCTCATTACTTGAGCACCATCCACCCTCTGTGCTAAACAAAGCAAAGCCCTGGCGAATAGTAGAAAATAGCAGCTGTTTAATTAGGACTATATCATAATGCATATGTACAAGACAACCCAGTCAAGATTACCCAGGGAACTGTGATTCTGGCCTCCAGAGCCTTGCTTTAACATAACTTCATAGCTTCAACTATTTTAAATTAGGTTCTCGCTATTTCCTTCTCACGAATGTGTTACCAGAAATACCACATAAGGCTGGTTTGCTAATCTCCACTTACTGCAGCGCAATATTCTCTGCGGATCATGTACTAAAGGCTAGTATCTTCTTCCCTTGGCCACTTGCCTTTTCTTTCTTTTCTTTAGCAATCTTTTAAATGTGTCCTCTACACATCTTGCCTGTATTCCTAACTTGAAGATGTCTCCAGTGATCAGAGGTAGATAGAATCACTAAAACATTAGCAGCTTTAATATATACAGTTCGACTTAGAGCAGACTTAGAAAATGTAACAATGGTAAAAAGCCTGAACAACCTGATGCAGTACAATAAATGAATTTAAGTCCAGAATTTAAGTCTCGTCAATTCCTAAAAAGCCTGTACTTTTCAGTAGCTGCAGGCTCATGGATTCTTACTCTGTTCTATAAAGAATTTTACTTTTGAAGGGTTTGTTTTACTCTAGAATGCAGAATTAATTCTGATGAGTTAAAACTCCCTTTCTCTGAGCTATCATTGCAATTTAGCTTCCCATCTGAAACCTTGGGATTCTGGTGTTCGAAGCACTTTATCCCAGCAATGAATATGCTTCAGTCATATCTATCAAACTGATGGTGCTAGAAGCATTCCACTGCTAAAAAAAAAACATTAAAAATTTCAACTGTATACAGCTCAGGGGGGGAGAGGCAGTAGATAGGCTTCTTTAAAAAAAAGCAAACCTTCCAAATGAACAGACGTTGGTAACAGCCTGGTGTTGTAAAGGAACTACTATGATTATTCTCTTCCTTGGTCTGAAAAACAGGCTGGCAGCCTTGTGACATTTCTGTGCTTTAAAGGCTTGAATAGAATCTAAACTCACAGTATAAGCACCTGTGCATAAGACTACTGTTGATTAAAAGTTTATTGATAGGAATCCTGTCCTGAACTGACAGAAACAAACAGGTTCTCATCACAGAATACAGTTTGTGTTAGCCTCTCTGCCACCTGTGAAACCATTACGTGGGCATCAGTACAAGCTGTTCCACTTCACTACATCAGGAAAAAAATATATATGGTGTAGATGGAAATTGCATACTTGAACATTTGTACTTCCAGGCTGTCTATATGGACCTGGGATTATTGAATATCCCAACCCTCTGTGGTTTAGTCCAAACGATGGTTCTATGCAGCATAAACTGGAAGACAGGAAGCACCAATTTAGTGACATGTAGCACTATTTTTTTCAAAAGAAACTGTGCTTAAGAGGAAGAACATTCTGACAGGTGGCAGTTAACAGTATTGCCTTTCTGGTTTTGCCAAAATTTCTGTGGCTCATCATCCAGAGAGCATTAAAAAAGAAACCTGTGTTTCTGGGAAGATTGGCTGTTGGGTTTGTTGAGGTTTTCTTTGGTTTTGTTTTGTTGGTTTTTTTTTTTTCTTCCTGCTGCCAGAACATTTCCAGGTATGTCAAAAAGGGCTGACAGACGGTTTATCATTTTGGGTTAACTAAAGATGCAAACTTACCGTAGTCCTTTGATGCATTCTAAGTACAAATTTGAGATTGGCAGAACAGAAATCACTTCTTGGTCCTTCCACCACTTTCACTTATAATCTTAAACTAGTAAAAAAAACCCCAACCAACAACTTTTCACGATAGATTGTGAAGGCATGGTCTTTTGATTCTGAGATTACATTTTAACACACTAAGAGAGGTTTCTAATGTCCAAATAAATATGGTATCAACAGTTATTAGTGTAAAATTGCTCATCTCCTTGAGAGGAGGGTAGAGGTGTAACCCCAGCAACTAGCTAAAAAGAAAATATCAAATAGAGTTTGAATTTTAAGAGTCAGCTCCTATTCAACAGTAATTGTCTCTAATTTAAAGCAGATTGAAACACAAGCCTTAGACACCAAGTAGGTTTCACAGTACTTTAAAGAAAGATACTACACGATGGATACTGGAAAGGAGTATTGCATATAAGAGCAATGGTCCCCAAAATGTGTCACACTGCCTACTTCAGCCCCCTTATGAAATGTCTCTTCTGTACTATTTACAAATCATGAACTTCATAGGCTGCTGCCCACAGAATTAGCACCCAGAGATCTTTCAGGAATCTTTGCAGTCAGCTTTATATTAGACCATATTGAATATGAACTGTAAACCTGTATTTCAGCTAGCATATCAAGTAAGGTACCATTTTGAGCTTATTTGCTATAGGCAAATTTGATAGCTTCTCTGAACTTGACTGTTATCAATTAAATAGAAGCAAGGATTGCTTTTCTTGCCTGCCTGGAATGAAAGTCTCAAACTGACAATCTCTGGGAACAGTTGTATCCCTCCTGTATACAAAAGGTGCTCAATGTGTTGGGCAGTCCCGATGTTACTGTGATATTGTTATTAAATACCATTAGAGTTTATTCCTCCTCTTATTCACCACAGTTTTAAGCTGAAGTGACAAATTCCCTATACTAACTGATTTGAAGCGGGTAAGTAAAATGCAAAATTTGTTAATTCACTTACATAGGAATACAAGCTTGAATACCATTTTACCCTCAGATATTTACCCGTGCCTTCCTTGCTTTCTTGCAGAATTCTTGGCCCAGAAGCAATTATACTGCTTCAATCTGACATCTATGCAGGATTCGGAGATGATCCTTGCTGCCACTTTTCACTTCTATGCTGATAAACGCCTTCGGCACCGGGAAGTGTTTTGTAAGCGGTCCAAGAACTCATCCTGCCGCCTTCATCACCTGCCTCCAATCCTGCAGCTCAACCTCATTTTCCAAAGCATTCACCAGAATTCTGCTTATGGACTAGTGAAAGGGAACATCACCATGTTCCTTCAAAGGCGAGGGGCTTGGCACGCAAAGGACATTTCACACATCATAAAAGAAATGAAACAGGCTGGGGAGTTCATTCTCTGTGCTGAGCTTGATTCTGGGGAGAAACACCAAGGCCTCCCTGAACAGATCGCCAGTCATTTACCTTATATACTAGTTTATGCCAATGATCTTGCAATCTCTGAACCTAACAGTGTGGCAGTCACCCTACAGCGTTATGATCCATTCCCTTCCAATGATGGGGACCCAAATCTATCCCCTAATGCTTCTACGGATACCCGAGTGAGGAGGGATACGTACCTCTCTAGCTCTATTCAGAACAATGAGTTACCAGAAGTAGATTATAACAACAATAAATACAACAAACATGACATATGGGAGAATGCCTACAAGTCCTTGAAACCAAAAGCCTCACGCAAAGACCGAAGGAGAAAAGGGCAAGAAAATACAGAAACACTTACAAAGTCTCAGGTGTTAAATTTTGATGAGAAAACAATGAAGAAAGCAAGGCGAAAACAATGGAATGAGCCACGGATTTGTTCAAGAAGATACATGAAAGTTGACTTTGCTGATATTGGCTGGAATGAATGGATCATATCTCCCAAATCATTTGATGCCTACTACTGTGCAGGGGCATGTGAATTTCCAATGCCCAAGGTAGTATGCCTTTTTGTTGTTGTTACCTTGCAAACAGTAGATCTACTGTTTTGGCAATCCAACACTTCTTTTGTGAGTTTTTCCTGTAGATTTTTACCTGTTTCACTGTGTTCTGTTGCCTTGTTCAGCCTAAATAATTTAAGCAATATCATTTCCATCATCTTATTCACCAGAGCACAAAAAGATTCCCAGTTATCCTTAAATGTGATCTGAAGAATAAGAAAAATGGCTCAGGTTTATCCTACAATTTCTCATCTTATATCTTGAAACCAGAATATAAAGACTCGTGCAGCTTATTAAAATATGGTTACACACACTAAATCTGTTGTGGTAGCAGAAGTATCAAGTATTATATGCTAATAACAAAACAAGCTACTGTATCAGAGCATTTCTGAATTCCACTTAGGAGAAAAATGCAGAGTAGTGACACTGAGGTATTTTTAACTGTAAGAAACTGCTTGTTACTTTGAAAATAAGAATGGTGTTTAATTTGACATTTGTGTCTCAAAATTCTCTGGTGCATTTTCTAATTTGCTGTGTTCTTAAGATAATCCTACTGGAATAGAAAAATTGATTTACCTTACTGGCTGGAAATACTGCATAGCTGTCTGTAACACTCTAAAGCTAGTGTACTGAATTCCTCCTATAGAAGCAGTGTGAAATTTGCTAATAGACTCCTGTTCCAATGGAATGTCAATTTAGCTCGCTCCCACTCACTTGCTCTATGGCAAGATGTAGAAATTCTGGCAACATGAGGATTATTGGCATTTTACAGGGCTTTCAGGTAATGGGGGAGGGGATGATTTGAAGCACTGCATAACCTGCTTGTTGAGAAAATGAAATTACTTTGCAATTCTACCTACAAATGACCTAATCATTTATTCTACTGATATTTTTGCATGTGGTCTCTCAATATATTGATAATGGATAGCGTTTTACAGTAGAGAATTTCAAAGCTCTGAGACAGGTATCTGCCCTACTTTACATACAGGGAGATTGATGTATGTTTGTGTTGAAATTAGTATGATTTCAGTAAGAGTAGATATGCAGGCTAGTTTAAACCCTGGAACAGCAGAAATCCAGGCATCGCAGTCGGGTATACAAATCTGACCATGTGTTCCTGTGCCGCTGGCTGATGCTGGACCAAGTATACATAAATTAATATATGGTCTGGTACAAATTAAAGCTTGCACAGGTTCACATACAACTTCACTTTTTTTTGTTGTTGTAAAGAGGTCACAATCACCATTTAATTTACCCAAAACACAACACAGCCTGTGAATATGCATCCTCTGCCATAGACCCACAGTCAAAAGCACCATTCACACATACCAAAGAACAACACATTTAACACATCTGGCTTCTTGTGAGCAAACAGCATGACACAAAAGCTGACAGAACCAAAGGAGAGTGGACCCATTTCTAGCTAGAATAGTTAAATAACTTTATATTGCTAACTTACTTAATATCTTATCTAGAAATATTAATTGCTCTATAAGAAAGATTCCCTTGTAAATAAAAAGCACTTACTTTAGTTCTCATTTTGATACTGGTTTTCTGCACAAATTAATGTGGCTGCACTAGCATCTTGGTGCCCAAACCCCCCAAATAAACAAACAAACAAACAAACAAACAAAACCAAAACCAAAACCAAACAAAAAAAAAAAGGGGGGAAATTTAAAACTAAATTACAGACATATAAATTTGGAGATTTTTGGTTTGACACACTCTTTGTTTTGGTTTGATTTGGAAGAGATCTATTTTTTGTTAGCTTTGTATTTTTAAGAGAGGAAAAAAAATAGAGGCAGATTCAGTTGTAACTTTCTTTTGATGACTCATGTTGTTAAATGTCCATCCAAATGAACAGACATAGCTAGGACATCAACATGAATGAAGCTTCACATCAGAGCATAAGAATTGCTAAATATTATGGAGGGAGAAATAGCTTTTTTTCTTGCATATATAACCTAAATGAGAAAAGTATGCATTATCATCGTGGCACTCCTAAATGAAAGGCCAGATTAAGGCTACGCATGAAGACTTGGTGTAAACAGTCAAGCTGTGATAGACAACAGATACCTTATTTGAAATAAGTTCTTTTAGAACTGTGAGATAGAATTATATACCTGGCATGTTAAGAAACATCACACTGTATGATTATTTTTTTTTAAGTATTGGTACATCACTCTGTCGGCACGTCTACTTGAATAACTGCAATCCTTGATCTAGATACAAAACAGCTCTAGTACAAACCTGGTCATAGCAAGTTCACCTCCCTGACTGCTGAAGTTCACCGCCCTGAACTGCGAGGGGCAAAACTAGCTTATAATGGCTGGCTGTACTGCTGCATTTGCCAAATAAATAGTCCTACATGTGATGGAAATAGGTGAGAACAAACCCTTTCCCTAGTCTACAGTAATGATAACACTCTTGATTTCATCCTTGTAAAAGTGTATCAGCTCATGGGTTTCATTTAGAGAGTAGAATTCAAACGTGAAAACAAAACTTCTCTGAAGCTAAGAAGTATTGCTTATTAAGATGGGGGTGCAGTGTTTTTTGAGGGACAAATCTATGATAAAATAGACTTTAAAGGAGACGTAAGGCAGGCAGGAGTGTCTAAAGTATTTCAAACCTGCTATTCAATTCCTTTATGGCTATATCACCATGCCTCTAATTTCTGAGGCCCAAAATGTTCCTGAGCTAGGATTGTCCTAGAGGTGAAGTAAGAGCAGAAACAGGTCTCCTGTATATAACTTAGTAGACAGCATTTAAAACATTAGAACTTGTTCAGTGCCATCACTACGGGGTATTCAACTGATTATTTCAAGCTTTCCACTTTAGCACAACAGTACAAAGGCTAATGTGAAGCCTTGAACATGATCACTGTGCCAGGTTTCCAGAAGGACTGGAAAATTTGGAGTCTGGCTGGATGTGGGATGGGTGTGCTATCTGGCTCTGCTGCGGATGTAGGGCTCAGGCAGCCAGATTCTGTACAGAGTAATAGGCCATAATAAGCATTTTTCTCTATAAGCATTTTTGTGCATAGTGTATATACTTGTAGGTATTAGAAGCCTCATTAGTGCTGTTGTCTTGGTAGACAGCTGCTCACACTAGACTTTGCTCACATGCAATTGTTCCTTGCAGATATTAGAGCCTGCACAGCTGGAGAAGATCCTAGTAGGATCATCTGCAGGTTCATACCTAGGAATCCTAAGTCAGTAACCGGCACTGAGAGCAGTGAGGGCTGTCTGCAGCACAGGGTCAACAAATTCTGTTTCTGTAGCACATTAGGACCTGTGACTCTTTCAAATAACAATAGAAAATAATAAAGTTGCTAGGAACACTTCAGGAGGTTTTTCATAAAAGGTTAAAGTAAGAACTTGATTCTAGAAGTTCTTTTTTTTTTTTTTTTTAATTTCTAAACTCTGCAGTTGCTTAAACACACGAAAGCTATTTTTGTCTCTTTCCTGCTATCCAGACTTGTTGATATGGCCAATGCAGGCAGAAGCTTATTTCTACTTCACGTAGCAGCTGTAAGACTAATTCAGTGCTGCTTGTCTTTGGACAGCTTTGAAATCTAAAGATTAAGTATGGCATGAGAGAGCAAGCTGTTGCTAATTACACCAACATATGCTAATTACAGAAAGGCACTTTCCAGGATTGGTCACTTGTTGGGACTTGGCTATACAGATGCTATCCTGAAGCCCTGAAGGATCAAGGATGGATTTCACAGTTACTCCTTTTAATGGCTCAAACAAGGTGACTTTAGCTAAGGAACATCTGAAAGCCTTTATAACAATTACAATTTGGATCTGATTTGCTGATACATTACACTTAAAGCAAATGCATCAAAACAGAATTATCCTAAAAACCAGCCACTCTGTTATACCCATGGACTACATGACTTTTCAAGTTGAAATGAAAAAATCACAATTTGCATATACTCAATTATTATTTGAAAAAATAGAGAAGATATAGGAAACATTAATTGATCTCACTTGAAGTACCTGCTTCCATGTGGAGGTGTGCAAAATCCCTGTTTGTCATCCCACAGATCTCATTTTCTACCCGATACACAGCTATGTACCAACAGTGATGAAAGATTTCATGTGCTGCATATACCTGTGCAGAAAACCTATGACACTGTAGCAAAAAGACTGATATGACCAACACAACTTTCCTACTGTTTCTGTGCTCATTCGCTAGGACAGTATTCAAGCACGACTCCTGAACAGGAGTCACTGACACTTCAGCCTCAGGGCCGCATGGCACGCCATACTATGGCCTCACGGAGCACATGCATTCCATGCTGTGCTGAGGCAATGACAAAGAAAGGCTGTCACTCTGCCCCAGCAAACCTGTGCTTGACTGTGTGTATCTCAAACAACAGAAGTGGTGAAAATTGTTTAGTACTACTCAGTCACGCAGACTACAAGGGTCAAGCGTGGTGTGTGAATAAAGGTTGCCAAAAAAAAAAAAAAAAAAAGAGTTACATTTAACTACTAAACAGTATACAATTTACATATCCTATTTCCTTCTCTTATTCTCACTGCTGTTACACCTAATGGCTGCCTTCTCAAATATTTTTCCTTGTGTTGTTTACTGCATCCAAGTATCAATAGTAGAAATAAAATTGTGGCTCAGTGCCCTGAACAGTATATAGATGCAAAGCTGCAGCGGTACAGAGATGTAAACCTCACTTCATACTTTGCCAGCCTTTTGTTTTCTTCTCCCATTTTGAGGCTAGGTCAGGCAAAGAAGGCAGACAGAAGCAGTCAAAGACTATAGCTATGAAGTACTTGTTTGCCATGAGGTTATGATCAGAAAGGCTCTGACAGGTTGTTTGATTATTCTAGGCTAACTCCCCTCTGTGGACACTACTTCTGGAACATGGCTAATTTAAATTACTCCAAGACAAAGTAACTAATTCCAGGTTAGCATACATGAGGAGAAATACTACTGGAACATAAGGATAGTTATTTTGGAAATACTTACAACTAGCCAACTTTCCAAGTCAGACAGGAGGTTAAGAAAACAAAATACAGCATCTTACTACTTAGAAGTGTGTCACACCTTCCTCCTTTTCTCCTGAATGCCTGACTCCAGCATCTAGTAGTTGCAGTCAGGGACATTCTGTCTCCATGCTGAAGACTGACTGTTGGCTGTGCCACCAGTGCCCTCCTCTGGTATTTATGAAAGCAGCATAAGGAACACAAAGTATCAATTGGATACACCCTGCACAGGAAAGCTGCAAGTGTGAGGGACTGACTGTGATGTACAGTCCTGTGACTCAATCACAAACACTCACTCTTTTGAGGAACAAAACCCCATAACTGCTGTCATTTTCCAAGTGCAGCTGTGAAAGTGACTACTCGTAAATGAAGCAGTAATTATTTCCTTCTCTGTTCCAGATTGTCCGGCCATCAAATCACGCTACAATCCAGAGCATTGTAAAAGCAGTAGGAATCATTCCCGGCATCCCAGAGCCCTGCTGCGTTCCTGACAAAATGAGCTCACTCAGTGTCCTGTTCTTGGATGAGAACAAAAATGTTGTTTTAAAGGTATATCCCAATATGTCGGTTGAAACTTGCGCTTGCCGATAAATTCATACAAACACATCTTGAATGAGACCCACGCATCCTGCCTGGCTACACTGGGAAAGTTGTAAATGGGAAATGAATCCACTTGTGTTCATGAATGAACACAAGCCCACAGCTCCTCTACAGAAAGCATGCGGAGAGACTGAAACGATACACATACTCACCTGGAAGGATATGTCCTACTGGCATCATTTGTCTTTCACCTTCATCTTCCAGGAGTTCAATACTTTTACAAATATCTTCCTAACCCACCTAGCCAAGACACCTGGTGTTTAGTGAGAAATTTAAGTGTAAACTTTTCCATAATCAAAGGACTAAAATATGTTTTCATATGCTATTTTTTTTTGACTATTTTATCTCTTCGGTTAACCAGGAAGATGGGAAGTGACCTTGCGAAGACAGGCTTGGTTTAGAATATCACTTTTGTACACAAATCAAAATTTTTTGCCTAAAATATTCATACTCTTAATCTGCATATTTATACTGAAAACTGTTGTAATAAAGGGCTCTAAAATGTGTATTTTCTTCAGGATGCAAGTATAGTGCACTGCATAAGCTTTCGTATAAACAGTATGTTAATATAGCCATTCTGGGTTACCCTTCTCTAATCCGTAATTTGTTTTACAAAAGACATATGTAATATCCCACACTTCTGGTTTGCTGGATAATTTCAGGTCGTTACATATATTCTCTGAGTAACACATACTATATAGTAATATGTTGAAATACTAAAAATAAAATAACCAAGATTTATATTTTTGTAAATTATACTTTATATCCTCTAGATTGTTACATGCTTTTAACAAAAGCTAATAAATTAAAGGTACAGTAGTATCTAAAAACGGTTGAATTGTCTTTCTACAAATGCACTCTGTTACATTCTGTTAATTAGATGGAAACATGTAAATACATGTTAAGCTTGTCATAATGCACCTCAATAGATTAAAGACAGAAGGGAATACTGTGATCATCCAGACCGCCCTCCTGCACAGCACAGATCAAAGAATCTTGGTCAGTAGTTTCTGCACTATGGACCTTCTATTTTAAGCTTGGGAATATCTTTGAAAAATATGCATAAATTTGGCCTTAAAGAGTTCATGTGATAGAATATCTCTACTGGGCTACAAGTAGTTTCTCCAAAAGTTAGTGCTCTTTGTTCATATGCAGTGGCTTAATCCTAGTCTGAATTTGCTGAGCTTTAGCTTCAGTTCACTGGATCTTACTATAACCTATTTTATTAGATCCCTTTTATCTATTATCCAAAATACTTTCACTGTGTATTTTTAGTATATACAGCAGGGTCAAATTACATTTTGGCTAAGATTTAAATAGATACTTTGATTTCTTATTCTAAGCCTCAAAACAGTTTCTCACAGCTCTTTCCTGAATACTTTCCAGAACTTTCATTAACTTTCTTTTCCAACAATGAATATCAAAATGGGACACAATATTTGGCAGTGGTTCCATTAGAATTCTTTATGGAAATAAAGTCTGTGTGTCCCTCCAACTCCTGTACAATCCTCTGCTGATACATTTATGGTAGGCCTTGTAACTGCAGCACTCCTTTAAAAGCTGATGTTCCATCATCGTGCCGGACAACCCTCTCTCTCAGTGTCCCTGCGTGGCAGGACACACTTGCCACATGCTCCATTCTCACCTACCTCCTGTACAAGAGCATAGGCAGAGGAGGAGTGGAACAAACTTATAAAGTCTGTGAGGTAGCAGAGTGCAAGATATGGAGCATTTCCTCCTCAAGATAACAGTCTAGCCTTCTGCACCATCTTATTCTATTAAGAGTTGTATTGTTTAGGGGAGAGGTATTACATACACCACCTTCTGATGAATGACTAACTGGAAGGCTCCTACCCTAATAAGGTGCTAGGTAACTTCTGCCACCAATATTCCATACTCATTTGGTGCAGATTCTCGGACAACAGAGGTGTGTAAATGTACTTCAAGGTTAGTCTCACAGCAGCTCTTGCTAGTTCCTCTTCAACAGCTCTGGAGAAGTAGCTAGTTCTAAGGCACCTTGTAGTGATCACCAGTTATGACTTCCAAAAGATCATGGATCCAGCTAGGCATTTCTTCTTCTCCCAAAGTACTACAGTGATCTACACTGGAACTACTGGGACAAACCTTTGTATACTGTTGCTGCTAAAAATCTCCCGTAAAAATGCAAGGTCTTGTGTTTTTAAAAATCATGAGAAACTCAACTACAGTTGACAAAGTAATGTTAATGCATAAAGAAAAATTTAAAAGTTCTCAGGAGTTCATGACTTATTCCTACAGAACAGCCTTAAGCATAAAACTTTTCAAAATATCTTAAGTCATTGTCATTTCTGTTCTCTGTGAAAATCTACCCTTTTATGTAGGTCTAGTCTTCCTCTCATTTAGTATCACCTCTGAACAGCATGACATATTAGCCTAGTGCATTTGTGTTCTCATCTATTGTATTTTGTTTTCCTTAAGGAGTCTTTTATGTACCTTGGGTACAAACTTTCTTTCCAAGGTGTACTGATGCAAGCAATTGGAAAGAGATAGCATCCTATGATACGTTATAGGATCTATAGGACATAAGGGAAAATACTACTCCTATACTTTTTAGGATAGCTATAAAACCCTGAAAGATTTAATCTGCATTTAAAGGTTTGTTAGCAAAACTATGTTGTTTAGGATGGGCAAAACAAAACTATACCTGTTAAGCAGCACAGCTCTCAATGCATACCCTTACTACACAAGCAATACAATTCTCTTATTAGTAAAGTTTATTTCATTTGGAGTTTAGCTGTACTGGTCAAATATCTAAAGAGAACAAGGTCTTAAACCACTATTTGTTCAGTGGTTTAAGCTACCGCTTTCTGGGTTTTGGGTATTTGGATGTCTATCTAATCTTCTTCTAGAAAAGGAAACTTTGCATTTGAAATGGCACAAATGCAGTCAGCTGCTGTTGAAAGACACTGATACCTTTCCTATCTTGGTTCCAACTGATCTTTTGATTTCTATAAGCCATTCCACTCAACGTTTAGGTTTCTAGAGAAAATTACTATTGACAAACACTTAAAAGAGCAGGTCAAGATAATTCCACTAACTAATCCTAAAAGAATTGAGAATATATTAATATGGGATGATTAAAGACAGATAAACCAGGAAAACAGCTGGTACTAGCCAGCAAAGTGTTGAGGACATTTTTTCCTAAAACAAATCCAATTTGTCGCAGTTTAATTGCCAGAGGTAACAGCAACAGCTGGAATATACCTAGGTTTTGTGAAGTATTGTGGTTCACTTGCACAAGGCTGCATAATTAAAAAAAACCACTGGACAATATTAATATATTTGTGTATCACATGAATTAACAACTGTTTCACTGCCAAACCCCAAAGAGCAGCTTTCAAAAGGAATTGCCACAGAATGAAACTGTTCATTGTAAAGCTTCTGCAAAGCTGACACTTAGCCTGACACTATCTGACATCTTTATATATAAACTGGAAGTCTGTATTTAACAACTCCCACAGCATCTGCAGAAGACAGTGATTAGCAGAGAAGTATTTATATAGATTACTTGATCTAGCTGTACTTCATGTAATCAAAATCCATTTTAAGGTAGACAGATGCAGAACTTAGTACCTCAGCACAAAGAATGGAAGCTGCTCCTACTGAGTGAAAAACTGCATACCTGAAAGACGTAAATCTTAAATCCATTTTTGTGGATATCATGGATTTATGGCACAGTATGGGCACCCAGGGTGATGCTATGTAAAGAGAACTAAAGAAAGCTTTGAAAAGCTACCCACCGTAGTAGTGAACCAAATATAAAAAGGAGATTTTATTTCTGCATGTGGCACCGGTGGATTGCCATTAGAAAACTACCTACAGCACCAGTGCTCACCTTTTCCAAAAGACATTCAAATTCTGAAGGAGTCTTGAAAAAGAAACAAGAACAGTTTGAGAAAATGTCTTATAACATGTGATGAAAAAGCACAATCTGTTTATTTTATCAGAAAGCAAACCTGATGTAACTTGATTACATTGTACAAGAACTTTGACAGAGAGAAAATGCCAGAGCTATGGGTCTCCTTAAGCCAGACCAAAAGTTACAAGAACTCCTCCCTCTAGAAGGTGAAGCCAGGCACAGTGAAATAGTAAAGGAAGCACCATGGGTTTTTAAGCGTAAGTGATAATAATTTAGAGTAAGTGCTAAAAAAAAATTGAAGAAATCTTTGATTCTTTGACATCTTCAGATAAATTCTGGATACCCTTAAAAAGTTGTGCTTTAGCCAAACACAAGTAATGGGCTCTGCATGCAGGCAGGACAAAGGCATAAAGGTCTTGAGTAAAACATAAGTCTTGCTGGGCAGGAGACCAGAATCAATGCCAAATAATCCCTCTGACTTTACACCATAGGAACTTAATTGACCAGGATCTTGGATCCAGTTGTCACGTGAACAGATATACAAGTGAGTATTTGAGAACTCTGGGATGCTGTTTCTGCACTGCTAGAAAACTGGAGAAGAATGACCAGAAAGGACAAAATCTTGCCCACATCTTTGCAATGATTTTTTTTTCTTTTTTTTTTTAATGTAAAGCATATAATATTATTTCAACTTTATGCTGTACGTATGGTATGGATTGAGTTGTGCTTAGAAAAAATTATTCGTTAATAGTACATAGAGCACTTAGGTATCATTAGATTAAATCTTAATGCATTCATTAAGATAAACAGCAAGTGGTATTTTTGTCTATAAATAAACTACCGTTTTTTTTCCTGTATCATAAAAAATTCTATCACTAGTCTTGTATTTTTGCTTTGGCCCATACTGTGGATAACAGTATCTTCACAGATAATCTGTATGCTCACAGAGACCTTTTACTTTCCATGTGGCCTTAGAAGGCCTAGTTCTGTCTTCATTTTAAGGTCACTGAAATAATGACTGCTTTATCTTGGACTGGACTGACCATCAAGAATCTAAGAAATATATTACATAAGATACTATAAAAATAAGATTAAATTCCCATACACCAAAAGAATCAAACTGAAAATGGACATGCCTGCAACCAACATGAAGCAAACTTGACACAAAACAGATCTTTCACTGTGTACAAACAATAGCTCTTGGCTGATAAATGGAAAAAAGTTTTAAGGTTGTTTCTATTGTCATGAGATCATGTCTTGAAGAACCACAGGTCTCCATCAAATGATCTGGATTTTCTGATGGCATGTGAAGGGACTGTAATAAAGATTTGTGAGATGTTATTTACTAATAGCTAACAGAGTAATTTTATTCTAGATCTCTGCTTTCTAGTCTTGATGAAGACAGTGTAATCTTCTACGTCCCTAAGAAAGCTTCTCTCTATGTTGGCAAGGAAATGAGAGAAGAGTGTAATTAAGCAATGATGACCCTGAAGTGAAATGTGGATTCTTTACAATATACAATGTCCTTCCCACCAGCCACATGTGTTTGTCAGATGTTTACAGAATCTTCATTAACTAAGAGCTTTGCTAGATAACAGAAGCTGAAGCATGGCATCAATGACTCTGATAAGGGCAAGTGTACAACCAATCTGCTTGACAACTGACAAGAGGCTGGGGTTTGAAGCTGACTGCAAAAAGAACACAAGAAAGTGATTTGCAAAGGGCATTCCAGTTGTTTGCTTTCCATCTCCTTTCTTCTGTAACGAAACAAGACTTTTAATCAGCTAAAACACCCTTACCCTCTTGTCTCTCCACCAGAAAGTAAATATAGAAGAAATGCATTATTTTGGAGTATTAGCTGTACTGTCTGTTTTCAACATCATTGCCTGTTTGACAAGAGGCAAGCCTTTGGAGGACTGGGACAAGTTACCAGCTATGGGAAAGTCTGATGTACACTATCATGACCCTGGGGAAGTGGAAGATGAGACCCATTTCGACTTTAAATCTTTCCTGGAGAATATGAAGACGGATTTACTAAGGAGTTTGAATTTGTCAAGAGTCCCCTCACAAATGAAGACCAAAGAAGAACCACCACAGTTTATGATTGATTTATACAACAGATACACTGCAGACAAGTCCTCCATCCCTGCATCCAATATTGTAAGGAGCTTCAGTACTGAAGGTAGGAGAAGCCCTAAATATGTGGACTAGAATTTTTAAAGAAGTACACAGACGGTAGATACTCAGATTCTTTTGAAATTCAGAGGGAACTGAGTGCCTAACTTTCACAGATTCTTTAGGAACAAGACAGATTAAAAATGTAGATTGTAGTCTTGCTCCGTAGTTTCTTTCAATCTTCAAAAAAATACAGTTACCTTTTGCTTTCTTCTTTATTATTTTCACTGTACAATATTCTCTTCTCAAATGCATCAGCAGAGATGATGCACTGAATAACAGAGTTTACATGAACCATGTTTCTTCTCAAAGATAGAGATTTGGAACTGAATTTTAATGTTAGAATACAGGCTTTTGATCTTCTATAACTGAGACATCCATGCTAGAAATTTCTACTTTCAGGTGGGCTCTTCGCATATTTAAAACCCACAGCAGCCAACTAAGAAATGGACGCAAGCAAGGAACAGCAGTGCTCCCTCAAAATTCTGGGTTAGATGGAAAGATTTATATGGAAATGGATAGTCAAGCTTGTTTCAACTGAAAAAGTCCAAGATCCCTGTCAGTGTAACATTACATAGACTTTTAAAGGCCCCAACAAAAGAAGCAGTAAAAAAAGTTAGAAGTAAATGCAATCCT
Organism: Ceryle rudis; assembly: GCA_033439905.1. Taxonomy (NCBI): domain Eukaryota; kingdom Metazoa; phylum Chordata; class Aves; order Coraciiformes; family Cerylidae; genus Ceryle; species Ceryle rudis. Next base: position 57,631 of record JAAGNO010000617.1, on the reverse strand, counting down.
TATGATAAAAATGACACAGGGAGCATTGAAGCTTCTGTTTATATGAAAAGTAGATATATAGAGTAACAGCTCTCCAGATTCTCAAATCAGTGTCCCTAGTCCTGAAATGGAAAGAAACCTTAACAGTGTGAGCTACAGTTCCCATATCTCACTCTCCTGTGATTGCTTCAGTGGGTAAACACTATGTAGTGTCAGCATTAGCCAATTAAAATTGCCCTAAAACACAGTTATGATTGAGTAATTATCTTACCCTGACCATCAAACAGACATAAATCAGTGATGACTTTTAAACACTACCAATCTGATCTTCCAGCCAAAAAACTGCCCCTCCCAAGGCAAAGTTGTTGGTACTGCACATAGCTTTACAGAAGAAAACAAGGAAAGGAAAGGAAAGGAAAGGAAAGGAAAGGAGAGGAGAGGAGAGGAGAGGAGAGGAGAGGAGAGGAGAGGAGAGGAGAG
>JAAGNO010000617.1:0-53903 GCA_033439905.1 Ceryle rudis | reverse complement strand
CAGCAGTGGCCTTGGTCTGCACACCAATCCTTGGTAGTAACTCTAAACACGGGGTGTTATCACTGCCAGCAGCAGACGCTGCCTGTGAAAACAGGCTGCTGACTTCAGACAGTGCAGTGAGTTAGAAGAACTGAGCTGAAAGGTAAAATCACTGAACAGAACCAGCTCTGTTCTCTCCCAAACCAGGACAGATTCTAATGAAGGCTCTGTCTGTACAAGAACAGACACAGTATCTTCTGTTGATTTCAGCTGATAGATGTAAGAGCTGTACAATACTACCATAGTCTACCTCACGTCTATTCCTCCACCACCTTCCACACACAGGAAGAAAAAAAAAAAAAAAAGTAAATCAGAGAACACTTGATCCAAACCCACAGCAAACTACACATCTGTTCAAAATAGGGAAGAATATTGATGAGGCAAAATTCTAAACAGTAGCTTAATATATGGAAGCAACAGGATTTAAATCAATACATATGTTTTACATTAGGGCAGCCTGTGGGCAAGACAAATTCATTTGGCATGAACAGGTCAACTTGAAATCTAATTCACTGTTTATTTGCTATTGTTAACTTAAAAAGAGCAAATAGCAGGTGAGTGTGAGCAGGGCAGTTGTAATTCCATCACGAACTGCTGGTTACATCACAAACCATGAGCACAGAGTACAATTCATCCGAATCCTTAGGCTGTTTTATACGCTTTTGCTTTAGAACTGGACTGCAACTGGATCAGATCTGAGATACGGGTCCATGCAAACTCTATCCATCCATAACTGCATGTCATTAACCTCTTAGGCTTCCCATGTCAATTCTCTCATTTTACCACTCCCCACTGGATTCTGTCATTTTACAGTCACCATTACGTCTTCCACCTTTCAGAACCGCCTGTGTTCTCTCCTTGTTTTGTTCATGTCTCCCAACCTCATGCCATTTTGCACAACTTCTCTTAATCAAGTAAAAGAAACCACCAAACAAGTACTTGGTGTGATCACATTAGAAAAGCTATCCACCCATGGGTCAAGGTAATTGTAGCTCTGTGCCCTTACGTCATCTAAACACAAGGTCCTAGTTATATTTCAACTTCACTGAATACAGGACTTTGTCCATAATTAAATGAAAAATCTGGAAAGGAGGAAAGACCAATTTCCTTATGATCACAGAGAGAAGTTATCAATTTTTTTTTTTTTTTTAACATTCTGAAGTCAAATGTTGATCTTTGTTTCCCATGCTTACTTAAAGAAAAACAAAAACAAAACAAAAACACAAAAACCCCACAAACAAACAAACAAAAAACCCCAAACAAACAAACAAACAAAAAAAAACCAAAACCACAAAAACAAAGCCATTTGGGGCTCAAAAACTCAGACACTAAATATTCTAGCAGAATTTCAGGGAAGCTCTAAAGAGCCCATCCCAAAACTGGACTACAAGTCACTTTTGTATTTCTACCAAAAAAAAATAAAAATAAAAATAAAAAAAAAATCAAATGCTTTTCCATCCAGCTTTAACAATCACATTCCTGTAGGCTTAACATTTTGGTTGGTACAGTAGTCAAGTGAAACGTGAATCTTTCCATAGGGTGATGATCAGGGTCAAGAAGAAATGAGAACCCAGCAGTGACTACAGATGCTACCTACAGCATGGCTGAAGTGTGTGTCAAACTGATCTTTGATTTTACACAGTAAATTTAGCAGCTTGATTTATGTAGTTTTGAACATTTGATTTGAAACATTTGCTCAAGCTTTCTCACGGTTCAACAGTTTTAGGATACAATGAATCAGCCAGATGGCCAAGATGTCCTAGATATAGGTTGCAAAGAGCATGCAAACCACCTTGCCCCCAGCTTCAAGCTGAGCCTCACTGGACACTGCAAAAACCCCCTCTCATCACTGGATTTTGAACATCAGCCAGCATCTTGCTGCTACCCAGGAGCGGGTTAGGGCTTGTGAAGTGTCCAGCAGATACACAGTTAAAGTTAAACCTTATTTAACACAGATACATGGCTGGAGCTTGCCCTCTATCTCAGGACCATAAGCTATCTGTGTAACAGCCCTGCAACATCAGAATCACCAGCTGATCACACAGCCAATTTTAAGGCTGCCCTGTAGCACTTCAGTCTTAATAGATAAACACGGAAAGCTGGTGGAAGTTAGTCAGTAGATACAGCTGTTGCTATTTTTACCGTTTTCCACCTTGTCTGCGTACATAGCAGGCACAATGTCCTCTGTATCCTCTCCTTTGAGCCATGTCCCCGCACAGAAGAACAGATGATGCAACATCATTTAACAACACAGCACTAGTGATCACTGAAAGTAAAAAAATTCTCCATTTTCACTATTCTTTTCCACAGGTGAAGAGGCAACAGCCTCATGGGAATCTGAAGGTGTTTGGCTGGTATCTGCTCAGACACCTTTATACTGGAAAGTTCCTGACAATACACAAATATCAAGCTAGAATTTCCAATTCCTGATGTTCAGAATAGTAGGTTTTAGACTGACTCTCAAGGATGCTCACAATTTCAGACCCAGTCATGTTCTAACACAATTAACTCTGCTCCCAGACCACATCTGATTCTTCCCTCCAGTCTCCTCAGAGCCTGGTCATTACCGCACAGGTTACACATGTAGGTGCATGGCCACGCACCATGTGGGTGCACACACGTATACACTGTGAGCACCAGGAGGTATCAACACCTTGCAGTAGCTCCCCATAGGCAGCACTGCATCAAAGTTTGTTGCTTACTGCAAAGAGCTGAAGGCTACAGATGGGAACACAGAACAAGCTGGCAAAGCCAACGTGTAGTAAATGAAGATCTGTGAGGCAAGACTCTGTCCTCAAACAGTGTAAAAGCAGCTCCACATCCCCTCTGGCTGCTCTGAACAGCTAACAGGACATTGCATCTGACTACTAACCACCTCCCTTCTCCCCGTGTTAACTCCTCAACCTACCATTTGTTGTGTGTTCAGCAGAGACAAAAACAGGGCAGGTCCCTCCGCAGTGTCTAGAGATCGAGGAGGCTCAAGGAGCTCTGTGGTCCCTCTGTGAGGCTGGATGCTCTAACCAGAGGCCCCCGAGGCGCAAACCTCCTCCGTGCTGCCCTGGGTCTAAGGCCTGCAAACATATTCAGGACCATTTTTGACCTCTCTTCGGCCTTCAACACTTTCTCTAATCCCGGCCTCCAGGGTGCCTCGGTGGCACCGCGAGGCTGTGAGGGGCCCCAAGCTGCCCTCGCCGCACCATCTCTGGCCTTTACGGGGGTGGGCGGGAGCGGGACGGGACGGGACGGGACTATGTGTTGCCGCAGCGCCATCTTCAGGCGGTGAGGTGCTTCTGCGCAAGCTCTTGGCACATTTTTCTCACTCTCCTTCACAGGGTACCTTAAAGTCTCTTACTTGAAAGGTGCCTTCTGCCGTCTGGGTTGCACGCAGCCTATTTTTGCGCTCTCCGTGTTTCCGAGCAGCCCCACTGCCGTGTCTGCACTGGCTGCTGACTTGAGGCTGCCTCAGGAAAATGTCATCCCTCTGAGCTGCCCCAGAGCTGATCCTGTTTCTTGTTATGACCATCAGTCATAATTCGGCTAAAAGCCTCGCGGGAGAATGGCTTCATTGTAGCCTTGGAAAATGGGACGCCCTGAGTTAGTCCCCCTACCAAGGCATACAGTTTAAAAGCTGGAGCCCAGCAGAGCCACCATTAGCCCTTATGAATGCCATGACACTGGCCCAGCACACAGAAAGAGTTGAGCAAGCAACATCCTGGCAGCCTGGGCCTTGCTACTGGGCCAACAATCAAAACTTTTGAACCAACAATGGAGAAGAAACCCAGTTCTTTGCAACAAACTAGAGAGTTTAAGATGCCAACAGCTGGTCTTCCAGGATGTGCTGAGCACTTCCATCCTATATCAGCATGGTGGACAACAGCTCCAGGATGTGTTTGACCAGTCACTAGAGGTGTCAGGCCCTTGGCAGCACAGTCTGTGCAAATCAGATCAGTTTGGTGGAAGTCATTTGCAGCACCTGGCCACTCAACAAAGGCTACCGTGGATAACTGGAGTTCTTACTGTTTCAAATAACAATCTCAGGACAGGAGGGCTCTTGACAAAGTATTTAATAGTTACTAGTTATTATCAGCTAACTCTTTTTGGTGCACCATGCTGAACAAACATGTAAATCTACCAGAAGTGTAGGATCTAGAGGATACAGGCAATATAATGGAAACACAGAATACACCCATTCCCCAAGGACTGCACATCAATTTCCCCTTTTTGTTGAAAAATTGCCAATAGTCAAAAATACGTTCCTGAATTAGTTCAGGTCGGATAGCTGCGATGCACTTTCCTGAAGCCCTCCTGAATGTTCCTGAAACTTCTCCTTGCCTAGAATATGGCACTTCACCTGTTCAGCAGAACTGGTCAGTGTGAGTTTATCATAGCTGTGTTCTGCGAGCTGTGATGACTCTGCACCTGCTCCCTGCTGAAACTGGAGAGGTTGAAAATGGGAATATACATTTTCTGTCCTCCTACAGTCTTTCAATATAAAGATAAATTGTCCTCTCTTTTTTTTTTTTTTTTTTTCCTTTTTTTTGGTCACTGTGAAAAAGAGAGAAGAGAATGAGAGGGAAGGGAAGGGATAGAAAGGGAAAAGGAATATTAATAGAAGAAACTCAAAATCCACCACATTTTGCCTTTAAGTTTTTCTGATTAAAATTGCAATCATTAAAGAACTCACTTGAAGTGCTATTTCCATTTTCATAAAATGGAAAGCTTTCCATATTAAAAAAATGTGAAAGAAAACTTAGAACAGCTTTAATTTTAATCTATACAGGATTGTGTGGCATAAGAACTGAAAAATTTTGGAAAAAAAATAACATTACTTCTTTTGGCATGGGAATTATAAAGGAATATAGGGTCATATTATTCATTATTTGGTCCTAGAAAGCCTACTCGGGGACAAGGTATCCTTTGTACCAAACAGTACAAGAACAGAAAAGAGTCTTAGACCACACCTATGCAATCCAGTCATGCCCATTGCAGACATCCATGAAATAGCGCCGACCCAGACTTTTACATCTATAAAAGGAAATGAAGGTTTGTCTAGAAATACTTACCAAAGTCCTGGAAGCATTAAATATTTCTTTAGCATAGTCCTGTGCTTGAGCTAATATGAGGGCCTCTCAGTATTTAGGAGCCAAATATCAACTTTACATTAATTCTATATCACCTTTACATTAATTCTAATTCATACATGTAATTTAAAATATAGCTGTGTAATAGAAGTCTCTTCGCTTTAATAATTTCCAGGGTTTACCTTTATCCTGTTGGCATTTTTGCCAGTGAAAAAACCAGCTCTTGCTGCCACCTTCAGATAAGCCTCCTGCTACTGCAGCTCATCAGTGACCAAATGGTCTGTAGGTGTCTGATGAGGGAACGGTGAGATCAGCTGCAGATGGGAACCAGAGAGTATTGCAGAAAAATAATTAAAGCAAAAAATACATAGCAAAACATTTCACTCGCTCTTGTGGAAGCTTTTTAACATGTGATCTGAGTGATGCGGGCTGTGCATGCAGACTAGTTTGGGACAGATAAAAATAAAATACCTCTTCTCAGAATTTGTGGGAAGTTCATACCCACAGGAAGCCAGAGAATGAATACTTGTGGACTGATTTTAAAGGATTGTGAAGTTTTATGAGTTATAAAAGCTAGAGCTAGGCCTGAGCTGTTGAGTTCAGCTCAAAACTAAAATCAAAATAGGAATTTGGCTTCAGTTATATTAGAAATTATAGTCTATGGTAGAGTTACATATTGCATCTAGGTACTCAGAGTTCAGTGAACAGACTTGCATTAAAAAACATGTTTGATAAAAATTTAATCTATGACTAAGTAAACAGTCAATCTCCAAAGCCTGAAGAATCCACACAACACAAGGAAGGATCCTTACCTTTTAACACCATCTATAAAGAATTATCAAGGTAACAGTGAGTGATACATGTCAGAATGAATTCAGGGCAAGAGAAAGAGATCACTGTACAGATCCAGTGTGGAAAAATACTTTCTTCCACTGACCTAGCTTTTTAAGTTGTACACATTGTGAAAAGCATTTATTTTAAAATTACATTATGAAGCTAGTTTTCTTTCTGTGTGCTAATGATAAAGTACATGAGGAATAATATGTATTTGAACTTGAGTAATGAATTGAGCTGTGGAGTGTTGCCATATCTTGACTTTTACTGGGTAAAACTAGTCACAATCCTGTATACGTTTCTCAAAACCCTAGCTTTATAAAAATCTCAGCTACAGTTTCCAGCCCTTCTGATATAAAACTTTAGAAAGTGATACAATGCACAATAAATGTTAGAAGAAAAAGAGAAAAATTATTTTTCTAATATTATGATTTTACAGAAATCACAGATAGGAAAGGGGCATTTCATTATTTCTGTCCTCTGGATAAGGCCTCACCGGAGCAGAATATTGTGAATCTGTGAAAATACTTGCTAGGTAAAAAAATATCACATAATGAGATCAGCAGTGGATGTATAGAACTCATTTAGATATGGAAGGTAATCATCTGGTAGATACCCTGATTAAAAGTGCTCAGTTACTGTCTGTTTACTGTCTTTCTCAGCATGATCTTCATGGCCATTCATCTATGTTTCATTCAGAGTAAGATGAGATGACTGTTATCACCTCATATATAAGATCTCTAACACCCTACAACACCCTTTGCAAGCAAATTGGAATGGAAGTAATGTGAGTAATGCTTTGTCATTTCAGGTTATATTAATTTCTACTCTAAAAGCAGAAAGTGGCAGAGAAGATTACAGTGAAAAAGCTGGGTTTTTTTAAAGTTTGCTGTGATTTAAACATCAGAAAGAAAATGTTTCCAAGAAATCCAGAAAACAGGAATTTCTCTAATTTTTATGGTAAAAAATTTAACCTTATTTCCACCATTATCTCGTAGTTGGTAAATTGTTTCATATAAATATAACTGTCCATTATGTACTGTGTACCAAAGGTTTAAAAAAGAAAATATTATGTATAATCCATAAACGTGCAATGTCATTCTTTTTTTCTGGGATAGAAAGCTGCATGCTTAAAGCTACTGTACAGACGGACAGAAACAGAGATCCATCCTGACACATTCTTAGGGACATGGATTATTGTACTTTTTTTCCCAATTCCTGTCACAATGGATCCATTTTGTAACCCTGGTCCTTGGCTCCTGGGCATGCTCTCCTCCAGCACACAGCAGGAGTAAAAGGAAGAAAGAAATAAGAAACAAAAAAAAGGACCCATTGAACAACCCCCAACCCCCTAACCCTGCAGGCACAACAACTAACCTTCCATGTTTACAAGTTTTTACTTCATTGTTTTAGATCATACATAAGTTTTCTTTATTGTTATGCTTTGCTTCCATCATAACAATATTAGTTAGTCTGTATCTTCCCTTTCAACTTAATTGAAAGATGTTGGAACATAAAAAAATGGCAAGTAACATTAAAATGTTAAGCACTCCACAGTGGAAAATGTCAGAATTAAGATTATCTGTGCATTATCTCCCACTTAGCTGTATGCATTAATTACACAGCTCATAATGGTTTTATTTCTGATGTCCCAAGCCTTAGTGCACAGAGCATGGTGCTTAAGAACCAATTTGGGGATTTATGAAGTATAATATCTTGTCTACTGAATTGATTGTCTTAGCATACACTACAGTGTGCGCAGTTATTCCTGTGGTAATGGCATTTAGAGACACAATCAGAGATTGGAAGTAAAGGTAGGGTATGTGGTAGACATTAATATAGCAGAAGAACTCCCTGCCCCAAAAACTGTCCAAGATAGACATGCAGAAGAGCCATGGTTTAGAAAAGCAATAGAAATTTATTTGTCCAGTGTCCTGCCCACTGTATTTGCCACACAGGGAATTAATACAGCTCTGGCAATAAATTCTGTAGCTCAGAAGTCAGTTTCTGGACAACGTGTGGGCATGCTGGAGAGTTTTTGTTCCAGCTACCTTTGCCCTAGAGTGCTAGACTGTTCTTTACGGGAAGAAAGGAAGAAGAGCAGTTCAAACTGGTGGTGATGCCCTGCAGTTAGGTCTGTGGTAGATGTCTCACATAGTCACAATACAGAACAGCCCCCCCAAAAATACAGAAGATACAACAGATCTGAATCTCACTGCTTCTCTACCAGCGACTCCCACAGAAAGCTGCTGTGGCAACATTACTTATTTATACATTATCAATAACATTTTCAATTGTATCCTAGGCCTCTCCTTTGACAAGGGAAGTTGCAGCATTTTTTAAACTAGGCTTTTTTACAGATGATAGCGCAGCCTGGTTGCCAGAGATACCTGTGATTATAACATCAAGTATTACAGCTTTTGCTGTAGAGCAGTCCTTTCTCTAATGGACTCTTAGAACAATTTATTTGTTCCTTTTGATGGATTTACACATGTATAGTTACATACACACAGACACAAATCAACCAGGGGATGAAATAGTATCTACATGTGTAGACAAGGCTATTCCTACAGGGACATGTTGAAGGAAGACACTTCACAAAACTCCTTTATTACTACAACTGAATGACCCAGAAAGAGGACTGCACTAAACTTTGCTCATGTGAGTGGCAGGCTTTACTTGTGACACTCGCACATGACACCAGCAGAGTGCAGTCAGCCAGGATAGACTATCTCTAGACTCTTCCCTCCACATTTATTCATTTGTAACAACAAGTGACATTTTGAAAACAGTACAAAACACGCTCTTCCCAGATTCCCTAGTCTGTTCTTGCAGCTACCTCCCAGCACGCAGATTGTCTGGGGTAGCAATTAATTTCAGACTTAAAACCAATAATGTGTTCTTGTATGCCTTTGGCATGTCATACTGGAGCTCTGAATGCTGACAACTCACATGGGTGCAGCCTGCAGCTGCATCCCGCACATTCTGATCCTCTTTCAAACTCTTAATACAATAGGGTCTCAAATACATTGTGAGCAGAAGAAAACAACCCCCCGCGTTCTATTTTGGTATGTTGAGCCTGAAGTCTATTGGCTGGGAGCTGTCATCAGACATGACCATATGTTACTCAACGGTATTACAAGTAAATCCTAATTGAGTACAAATTATGAAGATTAAAGTCACCTCAGATTTAGCTGTATTATATTGAGGCACGTGTATTTTAAACTCTTGTTTAAACTGCTGGCAATTCTCAGCACAGAAATTAAATGGTTGTTCTAAATGTCTGGAATTCCTTGTTTGGAGCCCTTAGTCATAGAGTGTAAGAACAGTCCTTTGCCTCTCAGACTGAAAAACACCAAAGAAAATGTATTGTCAGCAACTTTTGAAAATATATTAAATATTGATACAACAACGTCACTGCAGAATCTCCTGGTATGAGCTTTTCCTAAATAATGGTAAAAGATTGGATGACTGCTATTCTAATTGTGGTTAAGATCAAAGTTTTGCATTTAAGGAATCGACTGGCAGGATATTAACAGGCAACTCATTACCTTTTTGAAAGAACTATTTGTCAGGAAGATCTTCCTTGATGATTGAAGTTCATTACTGTTTCATAAGAGGGCTGTGAAGTAGTAAGGGGCTGAACTGCATCTATTGGTGCACTTCAGATGATGCACTCCATTTTAATGAGATTAAAGGTTTAATGCAGATAAAAGATTTTTATCTGTTCAGTGCACCTGGATGCAACACAGGGATTTCAGTGTGATTCACAGAGAGCTATGCTTTTCTTGATCGATAAAAGCTTCTGACTTCTTTCCTTCTTTTCTATTCCGTACAAAGAAAAAATGATTAGGATACATTTCTTCGTGTTTTCAGCACTGATCATGTGCAACATACCTGCCGAGGAAATCTTTCAGCCAGCTCTGGTGCTGGACATGGCTAAAGTCCTTCTGGATAACTACTGCTACCCTGAAAACCTAGTGGGAATGCAAGAAGCCATTGAACAAGCAATCAAGAGCGGGGAAATCCTGGACATCTCAGATCCAAAAATGCTGGCCAGTGTCTTGACAGCTGGAGTGCAGGGTGCTCTAAATGACCCGAGACTGGTGATTTCCTATGAGCCATCTCCACATGCAGCTCCCAAACAAGAAGCCGAGGCTTCCCTGACTCGTGAACAACTCCTGAGTCTCATTGAGCATGTGGTCATGTATGACAAGCTGGAAGGCAATGTTGGCTACCTGAGGATTGATTATATCATAGGACAGGAAGTTGTGCAAAAAGTTGGAGCTTTTCTGGTGGACAAGGTGTGGAAGACACTAATAGAGACATCTGCCCTGGTGATAGATCTTCGTCACAGCACTGGAGGACAGATTTCTGGCCTCCCCTTCATCATCTCATATTTGCATGAAGCAGACAAGACACTGCATGTTGAGACTGTATACAATCGTCCCTCCAACACCACCACCGAGATATGGACACTGCCAAAGGTGTTGGGAGAGAGGTACAGCAAAGACAAGGACGTCATTGTTTTGATTAGCCACCACACCACAGGAGTGGCTGAAGATGTGGCTTACATCCTCAAGCACATGAACAGGGCTATCACTGTCGGGGAGAAGACAGCTGGGGGCTCACTGGACATCCAGAAGCTGCGTATTGGCCCTTCCAATTTCTATATGATGGTTCCTGTGTCACGATCTGTTAGCCCCTTGAGTGGGGGTGGACAGAGCTGGGAGGTGAGTGGGGTGATGCCATGTGTGGCTACTGAAGCAGAACAAGCCTTGCAGAAATCTCTGGACATCCTGGCAGTGCGCAGAGCAGTGCCTGGCACCCTAAGCCACCTCACAAACATATTAAAGGACTATTACAGCTTAGTGGAGCGGGTGCCAGCACTACTGCGGCACCTCATCACCTCTGACTTCTCCTCTGTGCAGTCAGCAGAGGACCTGGCCGCCAAGCTCAACTCTGAGATGCAGACCTTATCTGAAGACCCCCGCCTGTTAGTCCGCGTCGTGATGCCAGGTGAAGCTGCTGCCCCTACTGCTGAAAAGCCAATTGCAGTGGCAGCCAACTTACCTGACAACGAGCAACTGCTGCATGCCTTGGTGGATACTGTCTTCAAGGTGTCGGTGTTGCCAGGCAATGTTGGCTACATGCGCTTTGATGAGTTTGCAGATGTCTCTGTGCTTGCTAAGCTGGGACCTTACATTGTCCACAAAGTGTGGGAACCCCTCCAAAATACAGAGAACTTGATCATGGACCTACGTTACAACCCTGGAGGCCCTTCCTCCTCTGCTGTGCCTTTGCTACTCTCCTATTTCCAAGATCCTGCTGCTGGCCCTGTCCGTCTCTTCACAACCTATGACAGGCGCACCAACCACACACAGGAGCACAACAGCCAGGCAGAACTGTTGGGCCAGCCCTATGGGGCTCAGCGTGGCATCTACCTGCTCACCAGCCACCAAACTGCTACAGCTGCTGAGGAGTTTGCTTACCTCATGCAGTCCCTGGGCCGTGCCACACTCATTGGTGAGATCACAGCAGGAAGCCTCTCACACACACGTACCTTCCCGTTGCTGCAGCCTGAGCAAGGAATAACCTGTGGCTTAACTATCACAGTTCCTGTTATCACCTTCATTGACAACCATGGAGAAAGCTGGATGGGCGGAGGAGTTGTGCCTGATGCCATAGTGTTGGCTGAGGATGCATTGGAGAAGGCTGAAGAGGTGCTAGCTTTCCACAAGAACATGGGAGCACTTTTGGAGGGTACTGGGCAACTCCTAGAGGCTCACTATGCCATCCCAGAAGTGGCTGGTAAGGCCAGCGCTATGCTCAGCACCAAACGGGCTCAAGGAGGTTATCGATCAGCTGTAGACTTTGAGACATTGGCTTCCCAGCTGACCAGTGACTTGCAGGAGGCCTCAGGGGACCATCGGCTTCATGTCTTCCACAGCCACGTGGAACCAACACCAGAAGAACAGCTTCCCAGCATGATTCCTAGCCCTGAGGAGATGAGCTACATCATTGAGGCACTCTTCAAAATTGAGGTATTGCCAGGCAACCTGGGCTACCTTCGCTTTGATATGATGGCTGAGGCAGAAACAGTGAAGGCTATTGGGCCCCAGCTGGTGCAGATGGTATGGAACAAGCTGGTGGACACAGATGCCATGATTATTGACATGAGGTACAACACTGGTGGCTACTCCACTGCCATTCCAATACTTTGTTCCTACTTCTTTGAACCTGAGCCTCGACAACACCTCTACACTGTCTTTGATCGTAGCACCTCCCGCAGCACAGAGGTGTGGACTCTCCCAAAAGTTACTGGCAAGAGATACGGCTCCCACAAGGACATCTACATCCTAACAAGTCATATGAGTGGCTCAGCAGCTGAAGCTTTCACTCGTTCTATGAAGGATCTACACCGGGCCACAGTTATTGGTGAGCCCACAGTAGGTGGTTCTCTCTCAGTGGGCATTTATCGAGTTGGTAACAGTTCCCTGTATGCCTCCATCCCCAGCCAAGTGGTGCTCAGCCCAGTCACTGGCAAAGTATGGAGTGTTTCTGGAGTGGAGCCACACATTTCCATCCAGGCCAGTGAAGCCATGGCTGTAGCTCAGCACATTGCCAACCTGCGTGCCCAGGTGCCACAGACACTGAAAACTGTAGGCAAGCTTGTGACAGATAATTATGCCTTCGTGGACATTGGGACTATTATAGCATCCAACCTCACCAAGAACATCAACGAAGACAGTTATAAAAGGATTAATACAGAAGAGGAGCTGGCCAGGAAGGTGACTGCCAACTTGAAAACTCTTTCTGATGATGAGCACCTGAGATTGCTCTACATCCCTGAACATGCCAAAGAAAGCATCCCAGGGATCATGCCAAAACAGGTACAGTTCTCTTGTACCCAGCTATACTGATGCCACCTAGAATGGGAGCACTGTCAAATATCTTACCTTGCTTGTAGCCCATATCATAAACCCACCAGGATTTACCTGCACCCAGAAAGGAGCCAGTGCCTGAGTGGGTTTTGGAGGCTGAGCTCTCTCTGACACTAAGGCAAGTCAGGGTAGTAGCTTGTGGTAGTAGATGGTAGTTCTGGATGCATGTATTTTGAGAACAGCCTTTAGGCTGTGAATCTCTTTTGGTTGCCATCTGCCACAAGCAAATATACAGGGCTTTACAGTTAGAGGGAAGATATCTCACTGTCATGGTGACTCCCTCTCTTGAAAAGCTATGGGTTTTCAAGCTGTAATGAATTAATGCAGAAACCCACTGGTTACAAACCAAGTTTGTAATGTAAGAAAAATGTGGTTGGACCAGAGCAAATGCATAAATCCACAGAACATGCAGCCACATACTCTTTAGTGGATTTTTCTGTCAAAAATTGATGTACCTGACTTCTATTACACCAGAATAGCAAGGAAGTGCTTTGGTAGTGACAGTGGAAAGTTGTTCTGATTGTATCTCATGCTCAGCATCAGATAGTTTCTCAGTGATCTAGAAGTACTTTGGAAGAAGTATCTGGGTGGAAGTTAGGTGACCCCTGGGAGAAACCGGGTTTTAATAATATACATTTGCCCATGCTGTGTGGTTTGCATAACAGTCTGTGCTTTGTTCTGAGCCTGAGTATTTATACACTGGTCTGCCTTGGCAATCTTTCTTTTGTGCTGGAGTGAGCTCCCAGGAGCACTTGTTAAAATTCCATCTTCAAATTAAAGGGAGGGTTAGGATAACCTGATCCCTTTCTTGGATGGAGTTAGCTCCTTTCTGGCTACTGCTCTAGCATGACTATCAGAGACGTCTTTTCTCCAGGGACTCATAAAATTACTTTTTGAAGAGAATGCATTTGCCTTTGCAATGAACCAGAGTATACCAAGTGTCAGGTAACTATTAAATGTTTCCTGGGGGAGGAAATCTATGGGCTTCCACCCTCTGAAGTTTTTGGCATGCATAGTTTAAAGTGGGCATGACCTTTGTGGTATTATCTCTGACACTAAGGTCAAGGACAAAGTCCAAGCATTGCCAGGGGAGGGCATTTTTTTCAAGTTTGTTAATCAAAAGATGCTGGCCCCATTCTTGCCTCTAAGCTTAAACAGAAATAATTAATTAAAGGATTTTTTATTCCCTCACTCTCTTTCCCTCCTACATTTGCTGGGGGCAGAAAACTTCACTCTAAAGATGCGTTTGACAGAGCTCCCTACTAAATTATTAGCAACTTATCAGTATAGATCATTATTTCTCCCCACGCTATGAAGTGGGCCCATCTCGCAAACTAGTCATTGTTTCCAGTAAAGGCTGTTAATGGATATTGTTGATTATTTTTACTTGTTCAAGCCTTACTTTATTCAGACACTGAATGTGGAGAACAGGATATACAGGAAAAATATCTTATTTGTCACATGACATGAAATTCTGATCCTGATAGAGCTAGAGAGGAAATGCCATTATACTCATTAATGCCTCTGTTTACCTGAGTTCTTTGTCAAGGAAAATGACTGGGAGAGGTCAGGGATACATCCATAAGAAAGAAAGCACATCAATGTGGATGAAAATCAGGATAAATATGAGTTTTCTTCAAGGGGAAATAATGTATAAATAGCAGATGAGAAGCACAGGGAACCTATGAGGCTAAAACAGTTTACAAAGGCATATGCATCCCATCATAGTGCATGAGGAGATTTGGAGGCAGAGGGACTAGAGAGCACTGTTAAGACATTTTAAGATAAAAGAGGGCAAGTACCTGAAGACAACGAAGTCATTGAAGGAAAGGCTTTTCCTTGTGATAAAGGTAACAGAAAATTCATCTGTTCTACACAGCACTGCACAGCAAGAGTACCTTAATTTCCTGCTTTACTTTTGCAGGGCCAAGAGGGATGCTTTGTGTGGAACATTTCAGGAATACCCCATACCAACACCCTAGAGAGCAAATACCTCAAGATTACAGTGCAGCCTACATGATGGCACTAATTTCATTTGTAATTTTTTTTTTTACAGTCCTATAAATGGACATAGCAGCTCTTTTAATCTGTATCACATTTATTCCTCAAAAGAGAGCTAGTTTTTCTCTTGTGCTACCTGTCTTCTGAGCCACCCTCTCCCTTGACAGTGAGATTTTCTTGATAATGACCTTGACAGTGAAGCAGATCCAACACAATTAAATGAAACTGATGATGAATAACTGCAGGAGAGATGGGATGGGACATAGGAGACAGACAAGTGAAATGCATGTAGACCTTTGCATCTGCTACACTAGAATGGCTGCTGAAGCATAATACAGGGTAGTGAATATGTCTCCTCTATGACAGCAGCAAGGTCAATGCTAGACAGAGTTGTCTGCTGCATAAGTGCCACTTGCCAAAGCCAGACCCAGAGGCAAATGTTGTGTACATTGTCTGTGATTCAGAAAACAGCAATCTTCTTATAAGGCAGAACTCTGTAAACTTGCTGGTGTGTAATTCAATAATCCCTACTTCTTCTGTTTGCCTCTCTCTCCAGTCAAACCCTCCTCTCCATACTGAAAGTTTTGTGTTTGCGAATATCTGATTATTGTAGACTACCTGTGAAAGAACTGCTGCCTGATTTTGGGAAATGTGTTATGTCTATTTTAAGTGATAAAAGTCTCCCTGAGTGACTCTTTTGGACCTTGATAATGTCCAAACACTTATAATGCATTCTTTACACATAAGAGAATATTTGTGTCAATGTTTTAGATAAACAGCTGAAAATGATGATCAGAGTAAAAGACAAAAAGGAGACCTTTATAAAGAGATTTTTTTCCTGTATTTGAAGTGCTTCTTTTCCCAGATAAGTATTATGTATCTGTAGCAGTGTATTGTACTTGCTGAAAGAAGCAATAGTTACAGATTTTTCATCAGAAATGAGTATAGTTTGCTTATGTCCCTTCATTAATGAGTGAAATCAAAATGCTCAGCCCCAAAATGTCAAGATAGATCAATCAAACTGCTACACCTATTGCTAAAAGGTGGAAAAAAACCCGTTCTGCTGATGCTGATGTTGATTTATATCAACATAACCACAGGAAAGTCGGTGGAACTATACAAGTTTACGAAAAAAAAGTCTCATGTTTAACTCCCATTGACTCTTCACATTTTGCAATTCATGTTTGCTTCTTATATTTGGTGCAGAAAATAATATGACTCTTTATTAATCACTTTTGATCTTTTTCATCTTATCGTGATATTCAACCTCAATGCAGATACATTTGCAGTTAAAATCCCACCAAAGGGATCAATTTGTGCTTATTTTTTAACATTGTCATTAATGTTATAGTAGGTTTGGCCATTAGTTTTTAGGATTTTCAGTGGGGTATGGATGAAAATCAAAATTTAGCCATGAATTATGTTTTCTAATTTCTCTTTCAAATGTAGTCTTCCAGGGCATTGACAAGAAAATAACTGCTCACTAGCTTGCAATGAGTATTTTACAAGCTGTGTATTGTCAGAGCAAGCTTACACATCGCTGTGCTACGCTGCCCTTTGCGGGGTGAAAGTACAGCTTTTCACTCTGCCCTGCACTCTCTAAATGGGGACTGAGAGTCTTAAATAATCTCTTTTTATCCTTTCCAGAGCACTGTCCCAGAGCGTTTCAGCTTTTGCCTGTAGTAACCCTCACATCCTGGATATCTTGGTGCAATGGAGGCCAGGATTAGAATTCAAAGCTATAGTTCTGGAATAACTGGATAAATGATCTGTGAAAAGCAGAATGAGGTTAAATAAAAACACATGCAGTTTTCTTACACAGTTTCTAGGGTGATAGTAATTGCATAAATCTGGGAAGAAAACAGCTTTGTGTGGGGAGAGTCCTGTAGAAAAGTGTATGGGTTCTTCAGATTTCATAAGCTGAACACAAATCAATAGAGTCCAGTTGTTGCAGTAAAAAATAATAATCATCAAAATGGAATGGGTAAGGATGAATAAAATCAGTAAGACATGTGAAGTGTTCTGCTACATTCAGCTCTAAAGAAAATTCAGCTAGAGTATAGTATGTACAGTCTTGGTCAATGCTTTTCTGGAAGGATGCAGCTCAAGTGGAGAGAGAGCAGAAAAGAGGAACAGAAGTAAAGAGAAGACTGAATAAGAGTCATCCTGAAAAAAAGTTTTAAAGATTTGAGTTGTTTATTCCAGAGAGAAGAAAACTGAGAGGAGACATGAAAACAGTCTTCAGATACATAAGAGGCTGTTTCAGATATGAAGAGAATAATCTGCTCCCTTGTCTGTGGTAAATAGGCCAAGAAGTAATGCCTTAGATTGTTTACACTAGATGTTAAAAACATCTTTGTAAAAGTAAGTCTAGTGACGTACTAGACCGGATTGCTTGGAAATCACCCAGTAATATGGGTACTTTTAAAAGCCAGTGAGAATTAGCTGTCAGAAATATAGCTGATTCTGCTCCATCCTTGAGCTGGAGGACCTACTAGGATGGATGCTTCCATTCCAACCTGTGAGGGTACACAAGGAACCCAAATGTTATTCTAGAAAGAAAGATGCAACCCTGTCACCCAGCCCTCCAAGATCTCATGGTTCTTAAACCAGTCTCAGGATTTGCAATGCCACAAGGGCTGATAATATTTTAATAGCTGGCTGTTAACAGCACTAGCAACCTTAATGGAAATCAGAGTTACATTACAATGGTCAGCACAAAATTAGCTATGAAAATATAGTTGCCATCTAAATAGACAAAAACAACTTAGGGGAGAGGTGAAGAGGGAGAAAAGAGGGAAGAGAGGCACAGCTGGAAAAGTAGTTTTCCCATGGCTGGGGCATGTGTCAGTAGCAGAACCAGGGATGAGATGCCATGCATGAGTCCCAGGACAACATTCAAAGCCCTATTTTGTGTCACATCACTTGTTCCAGTTAGGTCACTCACTTGTGGAAGGAGACTGCAAAATAGGGCTGGAGACCCTATATATCAAATTAAGCACAATTCTTCCTTGGCTTAAGTGGTGTTAACTTGGAGGTCCTTTAGTCTAGACACATATATTATAGTGTTCTTACGAAGGCACCTGAAGATTTATATTTAACATCATGTCATTTGTATGTAAACATTGCCTGACTGAGCAGCAGGATCATACTTTCAGCTGCTTCCTGTCCCAGCTTGTCCTTGGCCTGCAAACAGAGTCCTGCCTTCCAAAGGAGAGCAGGCTGTTGCTCTCGAAGATAGATTTACCTCCTTAGGTATGGGCAGCACATGGCCCATGTGCCAGTGTCATGACCTGCAGTTTTCCAGGACAGTAACCTTCAACTGTCAGTCCCAGTGTCCTTCCCTCTTTTGCTTAAAAGTTAGGAGGCTTTCTGCACCCACCCAAAAAGTCCAGGTGCTTTTCATCTGACTTCTGGTCTTAGAACCTTTAGAATATATATTTTTCCATACCTTTTCCTACAGCCATGAAGGTGAAGAAGAGTTTCTTTGAGATCCTTGTATATACATTGCACCCGATGGTACCTGAGCCTTTACAAGCAACCTGCTCACTTTGAAATCTGTAATGAATTTCCAATAGTTAGCAACACTGCTAGCAATTACTGAAGTCCTCCATGAACAAAGACGTGAAGTAGCAAAGTAAAAGAACAAGTAGGAAAAAAAAATTACATAAACAGAGAGGTAATTCCTGATCAACATGTTTGTGGCTATGCATGGAGGCAGAGGTAATAAATCTGTGTGTTCAGTTAAAATATCATTAGTTAAAAGGCTGAGAGTAACACAGGAATTTTATTTGTAGATGTTACCAATGAGTGATGACTTTTTTCCTCCTGGGGGGACCAGTACCTCTGAACTAGATATAAGCTCTGTCAGAACAATGCAGTGCATGCTGGATATATTCTTCAGAACTGTGATTTGTTAATCAAAGTACAGTGGGCAGATCAAGTAGCATTGCTGTCACTAGGAAGTGGATTGGAAATGACAAACTCAGTAGTGCTGGACTTGTATGTTTACAGTCCAGATACAATGGCTATTTTCACAATGTTCAGTGAGAAAGAAATGTGCAGAAAAAGACACAGTAGAGTTTGCTCTTACATCAGATCAACAAGTACTGGTCAACATGGCTTTTAAAATAGTATTTGAAAATTTGGCAGTTTTGCCAAACAATGCACTGAATGATGAGCAAGCCCGGTAGAGACAGAAGTGTGATATGGTGGGTAATTTTCCCCCAGATAAAGGAGCGGTAGCATGTTAGTCCTTGAGCTGTGTCAAATACAGCTGCATTCACAGACCTTGGAAAGCCTCTTTCTGCTGTAGCAGACCTGCTTTTGGCACAAGTGCAACTCTAGGACAGAGCACTACATGTAGGGCAGGAGATCACCTGACTACTTTACAGCTGCAGAAAGCCCAAGTGCCTCCCAGATTCTGCAGCATATTGCAGGTGAGGAGAGCACCTTTTAGCACATGGCTCACTGCAGACTCCTTGTTCTTTTGGGTGTAAAAGTACAGATTGGCTGGGGCTGGGGCTGAATGGTGGCAGAGGGCAACTGAGTTAAAAGCAAGCATAAAATCATTTTCACAGCAACCCTGAGGAGAAAAGACCAAATTGCTGAAGGTCACATAAGTCATATATATCCCAAAGCCTTATCTCTTTTAAGCTGAAGGAGAGTCTTCAGACACAGGCATGGAAAACAGAAGTTTGGCAATAGGAGCAGGCATGCAATGCCTGTAGGAGCTCAATGCATGTAGGGGTTACTAGGATAATTTTATTAGTTGACTACATATTGTTATTAAAAAAAAAATCTGCTGCTTAATAACATAGACAAAATGAAACATGGACAAAATGAAATCAATCACAACCTACCATGTGAGACTCCAGGCACATGCCACCATATAAGAGATTTAACACATTACTTCATGAGTATCCTAGCGCATGCCCAACACATCAGGTTCCTCACTGTCACAGGGATTGGCTCATTACGAGGGGCTGGGGCTGGCCTCACGTGCAGCCAGACGCTGTTTGCCAGCTGAGGCCAGTCAAGAGATTATAAAAGTTCCAAGAGCTTAATTTAGAAAGAACTGCTAAAGCAAAGAAGGGGGATTGGGTGGCAGGCCTGGGGCAGTGGCCTATGCTACAGGATGGAGGATGTTTCTTGTAGCCTTCTCAGCCTGTTTGGTCCAAGGATATTCCCATGTTTTTTAAAAAATAAACTGAGCTGTGACAAATAAGTGTCTGATCCAGATTCTGGGTGTGCTATTGATGCACTCTATACTGGGCAAATCATGCAGCAGCCAATGCTAATCTATCTTTAATATGCAGAAATCTGAATATCATTCATTATGTACTTCAAAAGTGGTCACATTCCTCACATATGTCCCACCTGGACTAAACTTGACCCACATCATTCTTTTTAAATCTTGTTACAAGCTAACAGTGCCAGCAAATAATTTGTTTTGTTTTTCCAAACTCTTTCAGATGCCTTCCCGAGAAGTATTTGAAGATCTGATTAAATTTTCATTCCACACAAATGTATTCAAAAACAACATCGGCTATCTGAGATTTGATATGTTTGGAGACTGTGAACTTCTAACCCAGGTGTCTGAACTACTGGTTGAGCATGTTTGGAAGAAAATTGTTCACACAGATGCATTAATCATAGACATGAGGTAAACCTCTGAATGGCAAAGAACCAAAGCTCTTTCAAAACAGCATTTTATTTGTAACAGTAACTTAGCTTTACATGGCTTACTGTCCTGTTTACAGGCTAACATTGCTGGGATTAAATGAGAAAAGTAAAACAGCCAAGGAAAACAATAACAGTCTGGAAGTGTATCTCAAGATAAATTGTACCATCATTTGAAATGTTTAGAACTAAATTAGTTAGGAACTAAATTAAGCAAAATTAAGGAATATGTTGCAGAATACAATCCTGGATGTCACATCTGTTTTATTTCTTTGATTTCTTTCTAACCTAACTCTGCTTGTGCCATATATTAATATCGTATATATATATGGCTTAATGAATTATTTTACTGCGGGCAGCAGTCAAGTGATTGAATACTCAAAAAACCAGACCATGCATAAGGCTGCATTACAGCATCTAGTTTGACATACCTGCAGTGCTGATTAATAAGTTAATTGTACTGGGCAATCAGCCCAATACAGAATGACCCTTGTGCCGAGAGCACAAAGGTGGATTAAAGGCACCATAGGACTCCTAGACCCTGCTGCAGCAATCTACAGCATCATATGCCTGCAGTCAATTTAGGAGTCTCTTGGACACTCCATTATGTCAACAGTGCTCCAAATCTTATGATCCAGAAGATGGCCTCCATTTGTTGACAGCTTTCAAAGCAGATGAATATCACAAACATACATTTCCCATACAATATTTATGTAAGTCATTCCCTTGTTTTGGTCCAGAGCTAATGATTGTGACCCCAGAACATTACAAATATCAACTAAAGAAAAGAAGGCCTTTATAAGAACTTGGTTTTAATACTGGAACCACTTGTGTCCATTGCCATCATGGGCCTCTCAATATTTGATAATCTTCTTAATATTATTCTATGACTTGCAGCACGTGCAGGAAGAGTTGAGCACAGCAATGACAGCAGAGTGACAAATCTCACTCACAGATGAGGCAGCACAACAACCAACAAAACACACTCATGAATGAATTCAAATTCAGTAAAGGCACCACCATCTTCCAATAGACTTTAGATAGGACTGGGACTTACTTCTTTCTTACCCCATCTTTTTCCAAGCTAAAACTCATATCAGGGCTAGGGATAATAAAATAGCAAAGGTGAAATCATGTCCCAGATACCAAATGGTCTCATTATCATTCTTCTCTGTGCTGCTTTGTTTTGGGTTTTTTTTGTTGGTTTGTTTTTTGTTTGTTTTTATTTAATATATTTCAAATCCTTTCAGTGCACACAAAAGTCCCAGTCTCTGAAAATATATAAAAGAGATCCCCAACATTTTACCTTCTTAAGACACTCTTATGATTTTATGGCAGGCTGATCATTTCAATTTTGCATGGGATTAAGCATAATGAATAGTTTCTCATCTTACAAGTTTCCCTCCTTGGAACAGCTGGGCCACTCATGAACTTCGTATTTTGATAATTTCAGTTTTGCATGGGTTTAATCATAATGCATAGTGTCTCTCACCTTAATAGTTCCCCTTCGTGGAACAGCTGTGCCATTCACAAACTTCATATTTTTAACTTTCACAGCATTGAGAAGAGGCACCGATAAACTAAACAGCTTCCTTAATGTCATGCAAGAACTCTGTAATGAAGGAAGTACTCGCCTCCAAAAGCTAAGCCAAACCCTAACAACTGTTCAGTCTTTGTTATTGACTAAAGTTTCTGTAGTTTCCCTGTCTGCAAGAGAGCTCAGGGATTGCTCTCTAGCATTGCTCTAGCTGCCTCCTTGTCACTCCAGCTGTGATGGCAACTGTGGGAAATTGGGCTCTGCTGGGTCTAGCTGCCTCCTGGGCTGTGCAGCAGCAGCAGGACCTCCTGGCAGTACAGCGCGGTCAGGCACATGCTGAAGAGGCTTATTTCAGTTCTAGCCAGTCACAATGTGAATCCAGCATACAGCTCCCAAATGGTCCAGAGTGAAAAGGTAGTTTCACTTTTCAGGACAAAGGTCTCCTGGATTGTCTAATCCTTTTCTGGAGCTGGAAGGAAAAAAAAAAAAATTAGTTATAGAGTGGACTGAACAAAACTCATTTGCTAGCAGATTTTCACTAGAACGTCTGTGCCAGGAACACATCACATACAGAAAGAAATGTATCTATCTCCTACTAGTGAGCAAAGTACAAACATTTCCTGTGCTGTACGTGTTCTAGTGTTAGTGAAAAATGACAAACAATTTGTTACTCTATTGTGTGTATTCATAGCAGGGGTTCTCTCATAACACTCAGGCTCTTCAACTAATTTAATCTTCAGAGGCTGGTAGGAAACTAACCTACAAAGTTTTCAAATATGATTGCCCTAAATGAAGCACCTACCATAAACTTTAAGCACAAAAAGAAATAGTCTGATCTTATAAGGTACCAAACACCAAGTATTTTCACTGTGTGCAGCAGGAAGTAAGAACACAACAGTTCTGCAAACATCTGTTGCTTAAATTGGGAACTACATTACATATTAGGGTTTAGGTATTTACTCATGCTGCCTGAGTGAGTAACAGCATGGGTTATTCAGAGCAGAAGGATAACAAGAATCTGATGTTTCTCTGCAGATTAAGAGGCTTTGCTTACTTTCTGAATTTTTTCCAGGTTGAATCAAGGAAAAAATACACCATTCAGTTTTATGTTTGCTTTTGAAGTCAGTCATGGCCAATAATAGGCCAAGATTATTAGACAGGATTTTGTTTCTCTGATAAATGTGCAAATGTTGATAGGGGAGAATGAATGTAAATGTATCAAAATGCATCCATAAGCCCCTGCAGTACTGGTGTTAAGGAACAATACTTGGAAGGGAGGTTTACTGTCTGCCACAAGTTTTCAATTGTTTCCTAAATATTGATAATTTTTGAAAAGGTACAATATTGGAGGCTCCACCACTTCCGTACCAATCCTATGCTCATACTTCTTTGATGAAGGACACCAAATTCTCTTGGACAAAGTTTACGACAGACCTAGTGACTCAGTAAAGGAAATATGGACCCAGCCACAGCTTAAAGGTAAAATGACAATTTCTTTTCAGAGTAGCTTTTCATTTCAGATGCCCCTTGTCGTGTATTTTAAAGTGAGCTATTAGCCACCATAACTCATTTGGTTAAAGTACCTGCCACAATTAGCTCAAGCTGTGTAGAGAATGTGCATTTCAGCCATGTCCCTCAATGCCATCTATAACAGTTTATCATTCCTAGGAAAGGGATATGTTAGGCACAGAGGTTTGTAAACTGGTCCCCAGAAGTTTAGCTGAATACTGTATACAGCAGTTGTGACTTGTTGCTTTTATAAGTTGCCAAAATTAAAAATAAATCCCTTGATGCCTAGACCTCTAGTAATACCTCTTCCAATACTCACACATAGTTTTATATGCAGGTCTTCACTTCTTACCTGTGTAGTCCACTATTTCAGTAAATTAAACCACCCATAATAGCCCAGTTTATCAGAGAACAAGAGAGATGAAGGAAAGCACTAAATTTTGCACATCTGAGTGAGTTTGGAGCATTCAGAAATGTATCACAAACCCCCTCGCACTCCTCCACACCCTGCCTTACTGCTCATGAAGGTTAAAAGGATGCTGCAACGTGCAGAAACAGAGCTCTTCAGTGCTCATAAAGTGCAGCTAGAATGCCTATGAAGCCTTAAACATCAGTTTTAACTCTTTTCCTCTTTAAAGCTAAGACAGTACCAAAAAAAGGTGTAACATTGTCTTCAATTATTGGCTTGGAACATGCTGAAATGGTTAAACTTTGTCACAGGCTGCAGGGTCCATCTATTTTCCCAGGCAGTCAGAGGTGGGCTGTGCTAAGGGATATGATTACTATGGACACATTCCAGTTCCCATCAAAGAGAACAGGCAGACTCATATTAACTTCAAAGGAGCTGGATCTGGTCCTGTATTATATATATCTACTGTGAAAAGCGTCTTCTAATGGATATTACATCTACAGTGAAATGAGAAGAGCAAAGATGGTGTGAAAATTAATTATCATGTTTTTGGCCCCTCTCTTACAGTTCTTAGTGTGAGAATTATATGTCATACTGTAACTTCCTTAAAGAATGTCATTTTTAGAGCGGTTTAGAGTAGTTTTCAAGTTATCAGGTCCCAGTTATGATGCACTGGCCACTTTTTCAAAAGAACTAGGATCTTAAAAAATATCTAGTGTGTTCAGATACATTGAAAATAAGACGCAAAAACCCTCCTACTCCTGTCAGCTGGTTTATGTAAGGAAAAGAAATAACTTGGCTGCGATCCTAATAATGAAGTGGTATTTGTTAAAGGGTTTGGGACAAAGGCCATGCAACAGCTTCCATTTATAGTCTATAAAAAGCCTGTGGGAAACCACTATAATTAAAACTTCTTAAATGTTGCCTGCATAGTTCCCAGGCCAAGGTCTCTATATAACAGCCTTGTTCCTAGAGCAGGAATGAGAGTGAAACTGAAGATGCTGCTGGCTGAGCTTTGAGTATTCCTTCTGGAGCAGTGGAAAATGTTGCCTTCCCCACCTGCCTGTTCCACTTCTTTGATGGGATCTAGAACTCCTGTCAAAGTCACAGCTGCAGAAGAGCCAGCAGTAGTAAGGATGAACTGCTCTCCCAGCTGCTGGAGCACATGGCCAGAAACCAGTGGAACAAGAACACCACATAGGATGACAGTCTTTTTTACAGTATAGAGGCTGGGCTAGTGTAAAAATGTTCTTTAATACCATCATAAATACAAACAAATTTCCAGACTTCTTTGGTTGTTAATTGCAGGTAAGGAATGAAGTGTGTTGTATCTTGGCTTCTCTTGCTCCATTATGCAAATGAATCTCTGTAAATGGATGTATTTCTGATGCTTTTTGTCCTGTTCGGCAGGGGAGAGGTATGGCTCTCAGAAGGGGCTAATAATCCTCACCAGTGCTATGACAGCTGGGGCTGCTGAAGAGTTTGTATACATAATGAAGAGACTGGGCAGAGCTCTCATCATTGGGGAACAGACCAGTGGTGGCTGCCATTCCCCACAGACATATCAGGTAGATGATACCAACTTCTACATCGTTATCCCCACCTCCAGATCAGTCACCTCTGCAGAGAGCACTTCCTGGGAAGGGAAAGGGGTGCCTCCTCACATGGAAACACCAGCTGAAACTGCACTCATCAAAGCAAAGGAGATGTTCAGTGCTCACTTGCACATCTCTAGATAGCCCAGTGGCGGAACATGTTCCTAGCTCTTAGGAAAAGAAAGCTGCATCCCCAGTTTTTAAACCCTAGAAAGGAGTGGGAACTTCATTGCAGTCTCTGTGGTCAGTGATTTGTTCCCTGTAGGTAACTCAAAGTGACTCCCTTTTCAACATTCTGACTTACTCTGTTCTGTGGAGCCCAGCGTTTTCTGAGCATGGCTGAGATATTTGGAGAATTCAGTAGGGCTTCTGGATTACTCTCCTGTGGTCAAATATAAATGTTAGTTGTTGTGGTGTTTGTGTTTTAAGATTTAGCTCAAAATCATAGATTTTGTTTGGTCCCTTAGAAAATCCCAGTTGTCAGTTGTTGAAGGCATGTGAACCACCTCAAAGAATTTATGCAAAGGTAGAAAAAGGACCTCTGCTCCTTTAAAAATTGTGCACATTCCTATTTAAACACTTAGAGAAGAATTAGAAGTAATTGGGAGAGTCCGTTTTCCAAAATGAAAGAGCTAAATTAAGTATCTTCCTCATTTCACCATTTAGATGTACCAAAAATAAACATTCCCAGTTTGTCAGCGTTACCCAGATTCTTGGTATTTCTTAGGTACCTGCCTGCTTCTCCCATCGTATCTGGCAGAGGCAGGGGGAATGAGCAGAAGAAAGGCAGTACATTGACTCTTTCACCCAGTGCTCAGATCAACGCACTTGGGAAAAGAATCATATGTTTTTACTTAAGGCTAAAACCAAATTGCTGTGTATCCTGCCCCAAAGACAAGAAGAATACAGAGAAATACCCTTTGCACCCTGCTAACAAGCTACTTATTAAGTAATGGTTTACTCAAGGGCAACTAACAAAGTTACTGACATGAGCTTAATCAATGCACAACTTTCCTCATCTTTCTTACAATTCTTATCTAACCATCTGTCTTTGTAACTGGTTAGAAATACAAGTAACTCTAATCTAGATCTCAGTATTTCTCATGTCTACAAAATGCTAGCTGTAAAGTAATGAAGTTAGGAAAATGGTCCTCCAAAATCTAGTCAGTTAGAGTCTGTGGTAGTTACACATTGCTGTTTGCTTGCTCATTTGTAAGTTGCTGCCATTTATTTTTTTTTATATATATATAAATTGTGTTTAAACATCTGACAGCAGAGAATTTCTTTCAGTATTTACAGGAAAATAATTTTAATAACCAGACTTTCCATCTTTTTTACTACTTGTTTGTCTTACCAGATACACACGGTGTGATTGCTAACCTAGACTCTTTTGAGTCATTTTCATGTTCTGATTTTTATGCATTAGCTAGTTGTTGAACTTCTCAGTGTTGTGGAAATTATTTAAATGAATCAAAACTCATACAGAACTTTGTGTAAAATGATATATGGGTGAAGAATATTAAAGATTCTTGATATGGAAAAGACTGGAGTAGTCAATGAATGAGTAAACAACACTAATGTATTTCTTCTAATGTCTTTAAAGCCTCTTTAATATCTCAATGATCCAGATATAATGCTTTGTTTTCCTAAACACAATCAATTGTGCTGTCATGTACAAACAATAGTAGTTGTTAAACCCAACACTCAAAAACTTCAGCCATCCATTCAAGGACCAAAAGGTATACCACATGGGCCCAAATAGCAATTAATTGATTCCCATAGTCATATGGGAATCAATAATAAATATGTTTAGAAAGTGGAATCCAGCTGGAAAAACAAACAATACAGATGCCTTTGCTGGTGAGTCCATTTGAAATCAGTAGTGCTGTTAGTTCACCGAAGTGATCAATTTCACTGGAAAATGAATGTGCAACCTTGAAAAAATTTATTCATTGACAAAATATTATTTGCTCTTTCATAGGTCATCTACTGGCTAATTGTCATTGAAACTTATCAGGATTAACAAAGGCCAGTGTGTTAAAAAACTTTTTTTTTTTTAATTTTCCTGTCTTCACAAACTGTTATATTTATTCCCACCTCAATAGCTTAGAACCTGGACACGGTGTAGTGTAAATTGTGTTAGATTGTACTTTTTGCTCAAGGTAGGCTCACAGTAAATATCTTGTTTGAAGACACTGACAATACTGCTTTTCTTATCTCAGAGCAGAGAGATAATAAGCAGGATGGATGAACTATATCCTATCCTATCTCACTTATTACTATGAGGTTGAAAGGAGCTAAATTCAGAATGGACAAAAAGGAAATACATGTAAAGGCAGAGCCTGCAGGACTCACTGAGGCAAGTGGCACTGAACCTACTGAGACAGTACTCTTTAGAAGTACCGAACACTTCTAGAACATCTGGAATTATGACCGGTAACAGAACTTGATCTGAAACCTAAACCTGCACTTTCAGAACTAAATGAGATTTCTGTCTTCTGCAGTGTCAAGGAAGACATAGATCCTGAGCTGTATGTCCCACTTTGTATGTATATCCCCCACGTTTGGCTCCACCTGGCATTTTTGATGTTTCTAGTGACCGCTCAAACCAAACCATGACCACAGCATAGTGTGATCAACAGACCTCACAAAACTACAGACAGTAATTGTAGAGAAAATTACTCTGCATTGAAAGCTTTGTACATCATCACAAAATTATGAATTAAAGTTAGCTATGGAAAATCTACAGTTTATGGTTCAAATTATAAAGCTTGAGAGAACTTTTCTTGGGGAGGGACAAGCAATTTTGGAAGTGCCCTTCCACAACACAACAGGGCATACTAAAACTGCCACTCTTCTTTCTTCTAGTTCCAATGCTGACATGGACATTCAACAGTTTATAGCACTATTCCCTTACCATCCCACCTAGAATAACTTCCTAAAGTTTAATCCTTATCATATTCCTTTTAAAGGCAGGAAGAAAGAAGTTGGTGTGTCAGGCCTCCTAGCAGTATGATCCTTCTCCTTTTAGCATTCACAGAACTCTGACCAAGAAATGGGAGCTAGTTCATTCATTTCTTTTGCTACAAAATGATGCATTCTTGCTCTCTGGAGAGTGCTTCCAATGTAGTCTTCCCTGAACGTACCACAAAACCTTCCTTAGTCCAGTGATTTTCAAACTGTGTTCTGTGACCAGTGGGAGCCCACAGACTGCATTGATTAGTGAAAAATTACCCCCAAAAAAGTAAGTAAATATATATTCTTCAAAAGTGTATCTGAGTACTGTTTCAGTGCAGAAACACACCTTCACTGGAAAAAGTCCAGGGATCAATGAGTGAACAAATATCCTTGTCTGGCATTTATCAGTAGAGACACAAGCCACTGCAGAAACGCAGCCTGAACAGCTAAGCTTGACAGCATTGTGTTATGTCCCTTTTTACTGGTCCAGAAGCAGACATTGTGAGAAACAATGGTTTGATCCAAATGACACAATCTAGCAAAGTCAGGAAAAGAAACAGTCAGCTGACTGCAAATTGTCTCCTGTTTTAAAAAACAAAATCCTTTTTTTTTCTTCCTAGCATTTCCACTTGTAGAAAACACACAGATCCCTGCTGTGAAATCACAGTATCACACTGGGACAGAATGCAGTCCCCCATAAATTCCTTAAGTCCCTTCATTTCTTCTCTAGTGGACTGCCTTTTCTCCAGCATGATTTTCTTTCATCTGCTCCAGTTTAAATGTTCAGACTTCTAGACGTAAGGGAAAAAAAGCTTCCAGCATGACTCAATTACATGAAGTTTGTTTTTCTTTGTTTCCTTAGACTTCCTTCTGCCACTGCGATATTTGGTTCACTCAGCTTTAATACAAATATCTTCATTTAAAGAAATAAAATCTGCAAAAATTTTGGATAAGCCCCCTGGTTTGTGTAACCCAGCTTAGATGAGACACTCAGTTAAACTTGAGACACATAAAAGACATTCCCTCTACCTGCACATGGGATTTTACACAAGAGCTTGTTTTACACATAGGGAATCAAGCTCTGGTTCTGTTGGCATCTGTGCTGTTTTGCTCTGATGTTAGCGTAAGTGTAGCAGGCAACAGGGTGTGGTGTTGGTCAGTTGTGTATATAGACACATCTTAGTTCACAAAACACTTTAGTCAAGTGTAAGAAGCAACTTGTTTACTCAATATTTGTCAGTGGCCACCTACAAAGTAGCAAGGGCAGTATTGCATGCATTTTCCTGCACCGTCATTTCCACGTTGCAAGAGGAAAATCCCCAATCTTTACATGCTAGGATCAAACTGCGCTGCCCCGGCAGCTGGAGGAGGTGAGGACAGCACCAGGAATAGTGCTGATTACAAACATCTCCTGTTCATGTTGTTTGCATTTTGAATCAGCTCTGCCACTTTGATAATTGGTTCTCTCGCCTTTCTGTGCACAGAAGGCGCTTGTACATTGATTGTCAACAGAGTACATAAGTTGCTGTGGCTGAGACATGCCTGCAAAGAAACCAAGTAAGACCTCTTACCTTTTTTTCCCTCCAAGAAAACAACATCATGACATAAAAGATAGCTAGCTCTCCCTGCAGCCTTGCTGCATGATTAAGCCCCATTACCATAAGCAGAATGAAGAAGTTTGGTTACTGGTGAGACCTCTAAAGTTGAAGAATCTGACACACCCTTGGAGGAGGTTTTGAGATTCAGCAGCTCTTTACCAGTGGCTGATTTTCTACACTTTCTCAAGACAAAATCAATGAAAACGTGTAACTGGTTAAATCTGGTACTGCCTCATTGTGATCTAAATGATACACCAGGTGTAGTGCACTGGAAAAACAGGCCCTTGGAGCAGGGTAATGTTGAAGTGATGCACCAGCGTAATACTGAGGAAAATTACAAAGCTGGACTTGTCTTTTTCCAGAATAAATCTGAAGCTAGGTTTCTAACCATAAAACTGTTAAGAAAACATGGCATCTTTCAGTAAGTACAGAAAAGAACATTTTGCAGCAATGGTACAAAAATCTTTAGTCTTAGTTATACTGGGACATACTGATCTTAAAGTAATTGATGTAAATCGGGAGTAGCAACATGGAATTATTCTGGATTTGCACTGTAATAAATGAGATCACAATCTGGCCTAAACTACTGATGGGAACTATAACCCTAACCATGTATGAATGCTGTTAAACCGTGGAGTCCTTCATTACACTTTATGGACACTGACTTCACAGTAAACTGGTTGGCACCCAGATAAAACCCGATGGAGTGACATTTGGCCCATTAAACCTTGCCATAAATATATTCCTTACACAGTAGACGTTATTGGGCACAAAGCAGAGATGGAAAGATTAGAAGGAAACCACATCATCCCCTACTCAATGTAAGGTTGTTCCCTGTGCTCTGTGTTTCAAGTTTTTGCTCATTTTGGGTTTTAATGACTCTAGTGAAAGAGCTTCCACCACTAACCTTGGAAAGCTGTGTTACAATCCAACAGACCTCCAGTCTCAACTTATGTCTTCTGAACATAAAGGCATAATGTAACAGTTTAATCACTTTATGTTGGGAAAATAAAGCTGGGGTGCACTGCTTGTGGTTGGCCTGAAATAAGTCAAATGTTTATGTTAATAGGAAACAGCTTTGTATTAATGTTCAACGGAAACATATTGGAAAGAATACAGTCTCCGGACTTACAGAAATCTCCCGAGATGACAGTGAGTGTAATATGTTGATCTCAACTGACGGCCTAAGACTCTTAGGCTGTCTTTTACCATTCAAATGTATTTACTTGCTGATATTTATACTATAGTCCTAGGCATCATCATGGGAACTCAAAAAAACCTGTCCAGTGTGCAGCAGTCAAACACTGGACTATATCATCAGTATGGTGGAAAATAATAAGAAGCATATTTCAATGTCCGTTAGTCTTAGCTGCAAAATGAGTGGTTTCTAGTCATTTTCTATCTGAAAAGCAGTAATAGCAGATGAGGCTCAGAAACAGGCCACAAAAACATCAGACAACCTGGAAAAATACTATACAAGAGAGAGATAAATTCTTGCTTGAAGGACACATTGTCATAAGCTATCAAGGGCAAGCCCCTAAATGTATTTAAAAGGTAATGAAAGCCTAATTAGATGAGTAGCAATAGACAGAATCGTTGCTTCCCTCCACACACCCAGAGCAGTATAAACTCTCATGCCTCTGAGACTAAGCAGAGCTCAAACCAAAGTAGGCAACAGAGAATTGTTTCATACGGACAGGCTATGGAGAGACTTCAACACTTTCTTTTTAAAAAGATGGGTTGTAGAAACTAAAGGATAGACAAGCTGGTCTAATGCAATGCAATTCATGTATGCCTGTGTCTTTCTGTGAAGGACATTCTTCTTCTAGCTGTTAGCAGAACAGAGCCTATCATCCACAATTAAAGCATGCAGATTCTATCTATCAGTAGCTAATAATAACTCGAATACCCTAGTTGCTTCCTTTAGTATATTCAAAGCCTGAAAACCACAGGCCAAACTCTATCCCAAACAGATCTGTATCCTTAAAGTCACACAGACCTTGCTAACACACATCAGGGCAGAAAATTGTGCTCCCTGTCTACACAGTAATGTTGACAACAGGTCACATTTTGATACAAATCCAGGTTGATTTGACCTTTGTAAAAGATATTTCAAAAGTGGCAGAGCCTAGAACAGAATTCAGATACACTGATTTACAAGTCATATCCTCTTTGGCAGTCTATTGGTGAGATGTTGATTATCACGAATTTCAGATAGAGCCTTAACTTCAAGTCCCTTTCAAAGCCAAGGAGGCAGTGAGATGTAATTTTTTTACTCAGACTCACAAATCTGATAAGAGAGCTGATTCAGCTACATAAAGGAGTAAGAGTCCACCAATGCTGCTAGAAACAGTAACTTCTTTTCTTTTAGCATATAAACTCTGATTTTTTTAGTTCTCAAAGATTCCTTATTCAGTGAGGTGGTTGTTACCTCTGTATTTACACTGTACTGCACAGACAACAGCAAATCAAATACAGGCAAGGAAGACTGTTTGCAAAGCAATATTTTTGTTCCCTACTCTTTCAAAATTAATACTGCATGTGCATTCATTTCACTATTTTATTTCCTCAAAAATAGAGTGACAAGGGCTAGGTTGAGTTTTCAAAACTTACAACCCATTCAGACTCTTGTAAACTTCTTATATTTTTTTGCAAAGCATCTATTATAAATTATTGTAAACAGTGATTTCCTGTAAGAAATGTAAATGTAAACTCAGAAAGAAATGGATACAAGTGAGCTATGTTTCCCTCCTTTACCCAACCTGCCCAGTCCCTTGGTGACATCTGTCTGCACAGCTCTAATTATGAGAAGTCATGTGCCGGGACAAATGATGGCGCTCTCGGAAGTACTCGTGACAAATGGGACATGTTAGCTTCTCTTCTCGTCTCCTCTTGCACTGGGATTCAGTTGAGGAGTATTCTTTTTTGTGATGTGACCGCATGTGGAAGACTAAATCAGATGTCATGCGAAAGGACAGGTTGCACTTGGCACACCAGTTCTGGGCAGCAACTCCAAATGACGTGAAGGTGGGGGGAAGAAGAGTCAGTGAAGAGGAGGAGGAAGAAGTGGTGGTTGTGTTTTGTAACTGTCCTCCTGCTTGTTTGGGCCACGGTTCTGAGGTATATGGGTAAACATTGCTCCGAGTGATGTTTGTCTGCAGCATCTGAGCGTTACACAAATCACTGACAAAGAACTTGGAATTGAGAAGAGTGCTGCAGCACATGATGTCTGTGGTGGCAATGAAGCCGGACAGCTCCCCCAGGCTCTTTGGTGACTCACTCATGGGATGAGAAGAATTTATTGCCGCTCTTTCTGTTAGACACTTACTGGGTTTGCTGAAAGCACTCTTCTGTTCTCCTCGGGCTCTAGTGGGCCACACAAAGGAGAATGCACTACCAGTGGAGTTCAGCAACACTTCCTTTGATACCTGCTCTTTACCAGGTGGGACCATGCCATCCTCCTGTTCTGGCTCCTTCGGCCTCTCATTCCTCAGCTTCTCCTTCATCCTCCTGACCTCAGTGAAAGCACTCTGCTTCTGCTCTAAAGCATCCTTCCTAGCTGACTGCCTCCCTGAACTAAGCTTCCAGAAAGAACCAGCCAATGCATGCTCTCCCCCAACTTCTTCCTTGCCCCCACAGTTATGTTCCTCACTCAGATTATTGGTTTTCTCCAACAACACTGTTTTCCTGCTCCTGTTGTTCTCGGCCTCTTCAGATTTTGCTCTCCTTTCTGCTGTGAGACCATGGGCATCATCTTTACAAGCTGCCATTTTGACCTCTAGATCCCTTGCCAGGCTGTGGAAATTTGTGGTCTGCTCAGCTAAGTTACTATTTTCAGTCTTGGGGTTCTGGAAGTTTCTCCATAGCAGGGTGTTCTTCTCTGGGACACACAGGAAGCGGACATGGGAGAGATAGGAATGCTCACACTTAAAGCATTGTTCGCATTCTTGGCATCTCAACTCTGCAGAAACAGACAAAAGATTATGAGTTTTGCAAAGGTAGAATCATGGATGGATGCAGATCCTGACCCTGTCATTGACAGAAATAAACAACCAGAAACATCTCTTGTTACATGCAAGATGGTAACGCTAATGCTAGCGCAGAATCAGGTTTCTTGCTGGTACAGAAAATGGTTGACTCATATTTGCCTCCATGTGCTACTGGAAGAAATGCTTTCAGCTAGACTCTCAACACAAGTTTGTATTACATAAAATTGCCAGCACCCAATGGTCTAGATAAAACCATATGGACTTTATGACAATTTGAACTCTGAATCGAGATTGAGTCTGTATTTCCTCAGTAAGTCACTGGCTTTAATATAGGTTGAGTGTTAAATTCTATATACCCAAGTAATAACTTGGGAAATGTAATACCTTTCACAAATCATCTGACAATAGTGCCCGAAGCCCTTAGTCATGTTCATTTGGCAAACTGCTATATGCCTTAAGGCACAGATACCTGTGGCACAGAAACTAATGTTCAAAGTGAAAGAATGCTAGTGACAAGCAGGAGGAATGAGGAACACTGTTTCCTTCCGGCCTTTGGGTGTACCGCATCTCTGGTTCCTTGGGATGACTGGTAGCCCATGAATAGATGGTACATAATTCAGTGACCAAGACATTAGTGGCACATCTTAACCTTGGTAAACAGTATGTTTGCTATGTTATTTCACAAGACACAGAAGTTTTTAAATGTAAATGATGCCAGACAGCACCTGAGGCCTGGGATACAGAGGAAAGTTCATACATGGAGTAGGTAGAACTACAAACCCCTAATCTGTACACTCAGCACAACTTAGATCACTTCTGAAACTACAGAAACTGAACTTTTTATAAGATCTGGGTGTAACATTGTACCTGCTATTTTAAAATCTGGAGTCTAGATAGGGTATTTCTTGTGTAGATAACACTTTGCCCTGGTAAATTCAAAGGGCTGGCAGTATGTAACTTCACAGGAGCTAACAAAATACATTAAGATCAGTTAAAATCATTTAGCAGGTTCCTACTATGAACATTTAATATTAATTTACAGGCAAATACATTGCCATATAAATACCAACTGATACCTTTACCAACCTACACCTTTGCTAACCAGCCTATATAAACTGTGTTTAAATCAACAAAAGTGAATGTAGAAAGGGGTTTGTTCCAGTCTAACTAGATCAAAATCGTGTGCAAATGACAGCTGGAGTCAACCTTGGCATTGACCTGACAGTTATTTTTTTGCTCTCTCTGTAACCTAGATTTTTATTTTTTTTGGAAATTGTCAAGTCAATTTCTTTTAAAGCAATAAATTTCTAGCAACATCTCAGAATTAAAATCACGCCCTTGTCCTTATATCCACTCTGTCCCACACTAAACAGGCAGACTGTGCTGTATGCAGTACTGTTTAAACTGTTATGTATTTCTATAGCCCTGCTCATATACAAGATTAAAGTCGAACACTAGCCTACACCTGATTCCTCAGTGAGATAAAAAGGCATATTTCCGATTGTTATTTTAGGCTTTTAGGATTCCAAGGTAGTCAGGTGCATAGGATTCCATTACACAGCTCAAAAGTTTCACCATTAATCCCTAGTGCACCATCCACTGCTGGAAAGTAGCATTGAAAATGGCATTGAGAACTGCAGATTTGTTCTTGCTCTATGTCTCCAGCTCAATCCCCAAAGCAGATCTTTTTTCTTAGCTGACTGGCTAAGGATTTAGACAGGTTTTATTTGCTGTATTACAAAACCACCACATACTGAAGAAGCTGCAGACTCACTTCAGTCCTTAGTGACCCCTGCAGTCAGAATGTGGTACTTACCATTCTGGGGACTCTGAGCTTTTATCTCATTGAAACCCAAGAGGTTGGAAAGCTCCTCATCATACCAGACAAGCAGCTCCTCATTTTTGTTGATTTTCCTGGTAGAACGATAATATAACTGACTATTTTCTAAGTAAGCTTCCAAGTTCTGCTCCTTGCTATTGGAAGCTGCTTGTACAAGTCTCATCCAAGGGAGTCCTGTGGGACTGTGCACAGATGTAACGTCTACCTGTGAGAAAGGACACAAAAAAGGCAAGTTTCAGGTCTTGGGAGCCAAAATAGATTTCCATCAAATTCAGTAACAGAGCCTGTGTTCTGCTGCATACAGAGCCAGTGTGCCAGAGCTGCAAGCCCAGTTCATACACTAGTTTCACCAATCCAAAGTCATCATAGGGAGAAAGCTTTACCAGTGTGAGTGCTGAGAGCTCTGGGAATATAGCTGCATGGGAAGGAAAAGGTGACACCAGGGTTCACGTGTAACCTCTCATGGCAATGCCAGGGCTGGTACATTGGTCAAACTCTAGCCCGCTCATGGCAAGGATGATGTCCTCTGTCTGATGCAGGCTGTCCCATGGAACTGTGTCAGTGTGGATCACATTGGTACAGAGGTATGCTTCTCTGTAATTAGGGGTCTCAGTCCCATGGGAAAATGGGATCTGAGTGAGGAGCTGTGTGAGTGCTGTGGTCTGGGGGTGTGAGATGTGCAGACCCCTGGATCAGTGCAGTGTGAACCTGGAAATAAACGTGCACTCTGGCAGTTGCATGTGGAGTTTTTCACTGACCTAAAACAATATGAATCAGGAACTGTAAGAATAATCTTGGTGATTTGAT
Source organism: Ceryle rudis (assembly GCA_033439905.1). Classification (NCBI taxonomy): domain Eukaryota; kingdom Metazoa; phylum Chordata; class Aves; order Coraciiformes; family Cerylidae; genus Ceryle; species Ceryle rudis. The sequence goes on along the minus strand of JAAGNO010000617.1, from coordinate 17,080 downwards.
TCAACACCCCAAGGAGACAATATCTGCTTATGTAGCTGTTTGGTTAGATTACATAAAAATAAGTAATGAATATAACTAAGAAGCACTTGTATGTTCTCTTTCCTTTTTCAGAAATAAAATTATTATGTATTCCTATTACTGCCTTTGATAAATTGATTAAATCAGTTTCAAGGCAGCTAAACAGATAAAATCTCATCAGATTAATATTTTTCATTAAATTATTTCTGAGAGTTGTGAGGGGTGGATTTACACTCAGTATGTATGCATTCAGAAATACCAGATTAAGTTAAATAATATTGCTTAGGTTGCAAGGTCAGGCTCTCAGAATTTAAAAAAATAATATTGTCTACTGTTCTAATTAAATTTCCCTTCTGTGTGTATATTACAGCATAATCTTCAGTTACATGTACTCCGCAGGACTCACAAGTCATTGAGTCACAGGTTGCCCATGTTCTGAAAATAATGTAACTGTAAAGCATTTGGCTTTGTCTTCCTCATTCAGTGTGTGGCTCCCATCTTAGTTGCTTTATTGCCTTTTTTCTGAATAGGGAATGATTTATTTCTTTAAAGTTTGGGGTTTTTTTTATTCTTGGTGTTTACCACATCAGATCTACATCCTTTGCAGTATTTGAAAGACATGGAATATTTTTGTAGCTTGAAGGCTGGAACATAGGGTGATCAAGGGCAACATTTACATGCATAAAAAGCCTCAACTAATTTTTGAAGCACTAAGTCATTGTTTAGAGAGGAAGAAGTTTGAAAATGAAAAATGTCTAATGACAAGTATGATCTAAATGTCACCCCAAGCAATGTATAACTCTTTGTTTTCCACTAATTGCAGGGCAGCCATTCATTGGTGTTTGGTATCAGAAAGAGTATTTTGGCTAGTTCTTTCTCAGTTTTGAACTCTCGCTGACTACTACCTACCATGAAAAGTATGACCACATTAGTAGCTTGAATACAAGAATGAAACATTGAGGAACCATTAGGATAAGAGTTAATTAATATGAAAAAGAAAATAAATTAGCACGCCCTGTAACTGTCTCTCTCTATATGTCATGGTAATTAACAATGATTGAGAAATATGAAAGTCTGACAGCAGCACAAGCACACCTACCCACACACAGTGGTTGTAGCTAATAGCTATGGCAGAGGCTGTCATCTATCAGTTTCTGTGTTTCAGAAATACTGAGCATCCACCCAGCACTCTAAGCAAAGTCAAAGGGAACACAGCTCCTCCAGGAACCTGGAATCCAGGAAAAGAGCTAAGATTGCTTAAAGAAGGTGGAGAGGAGTAAAGGACACAACATAAATCTGGGTGTTGTCAACTATGATTATGCACCAGCTTTAGTTTTTCCATCTGTTTAGAGACACTACAAACCCTGGAAGTCCACCTTTTTCTAAAGATGGCAATCCCTCAGATGTATCCTTTGCCCACATATATGAAGTAAAGGTCACAGCCCAACAGGTTCATTCATAGCTGGGCTATGGAGGCAATGTGGCTTCCTCAACAGAGGTTGGAGAAGGGAGAGGTTAAGACTCTTCCTTGGAACCCACAAGAAGCTGCAAAAGAGGTAGAGGAACTCACTGGGATGGATGGGTTTGTAAGGGGTCAGTTTGCTTTCTGGAATAAATGATTGGCTGGAAAGAACAACCTATGCCAATGGTTGCCAAGGCATTTTCTTTTCCCAAGCTTACAAACTGGCCCAAGGAGCTCAAATTAGGGTCTTCAAGAGAACTCCCTTTTGGACTAAACATAAAAGCCCAAGATGAGAATACCATTGTTAAAAATAATTTTCTCCAAAGTCTTGCAGGAGTGCAGCTGAACTATGACAAACGTGAACCTCAGCTGCAAAGAATACATCTTGCCAAATTATTTCTGCATATATTCTGTTCATACCATAGCCCGCATATCAAAACCCATTTCTTGCTTTGCACTTCAGTACCATGATAAAAACACACTATAGTGATTGAATTGTTAACCAATTTTCTACACAGAGTCAGGAACAACAGCTCCTGATTTCTGGAAGGTATACTTTTAGTTATGAGTAGCTAACAGGATATGAGACCACTGATTGCATCTGAAACAGCTACTTGCATAGAATTTGATGCATTTGCTACCAAAAGACAGAGATCTGAGTTATCTGAGGCATCCAATTTCCCAGCTGTATAGCAATTGCTCTGCTCAAATGTAGCAAAACACTAAAGCCATCCTTCTGGAGGGGTCTTCCAATGTAGAAACCATCTGAGGCTCTTTCTTGAGTCTACAGTCATTCCAAAAGTCCCAGGAGAAATATGGAAATATTCCATAAATAAAGCCTTGTTTCAGGAGAGAACTTTCCAAAAGAGTTTGTAGTTTTTCTGGAATACTAACAACACCGTCCAAGCAAGCAAATGTGTGCCAGATACTCAAAAAATTCAAAAACACCTGAAGCCTCTTCTCTTTCTTGATTAGTTTAAAGCAAAAGCATCAAACATGTTATCTCTCAACAGCTGCATCTTCCGTATTAGAACCACAGAACCATAGAATGGTTTGGATTGCAGGGGATATTGAAGATCATCTAGTTCCAACCCCACTACCATGGGCAGGGACACCCTTCACTAGACCAGGTGGCTCAAAGCCCCATCTAACCTTGCCTGGCAAACTTCCAGGGATGGGGCACCCACAGGTTCTCTGGGCAACCTGTTCCAGTGTCTCATCACCCTCACAGTAAAGAATTTCTTCCATATATCTAATCTAAATCTACCCTCTTTCAGTCTGAAATCATTACCCCATATCCTATCACTACTCTTTCTGATAAGGACTCCCTCCCTATCTTTCCAGTAGGTGCCTTCAGAGCACAGAAATCTTAGGAGAACCTGGATGTCTCCCAGCATCATCCATGCCATAGCATATGGGAAATTTGCTTGCCTCACATTGTAAAATACTACTTCCCTGTCTTCATCCAGACCAATGGTAACTGAAATGCACTCCAAGATTCAGAAAGCCAAGGTAAGATGACAGCATGAGAAATATGCATTGTCCAAATAAAAATGTTATGATAAACTGTGGGTGGGGAATGAAAAAAATAAAAAGGGAACTAGAGATGAAGATTTAACACTCCATCACAGTCCTGGTGTTTCTGACTTTTCCTATATGACAATTCCTTTTGTTTCACATACATATATCTCTTTGCCTTTTCTACAGTGACTGAAAAGTGCAGCTGTATGAGAGACAGACATATCTAAGGTAACTTTAGGAGGTCCATATACTGATAGTAATAAGTCGTGCCTGCCTGAAGATTGTGTGGACTAGTTGCCTGACTAATATCTTCTACAGTTCTGTGCTGAGATTACTGAGATTTTGATTTTGCTTTTATGGCTAACTGAGCAAACTGGGTTAATGCTTGCTCAGATCTGTCAATAAATGCTGTGAATATACCACCTGCATGAATCAGTGCAATGCCACAGTCTTCACTCTCTGCTCTCACAGGGGTGTTACACCTCCTGATAATCCTCCTTTGTCCTTTGTAAGGATGAAATCTGAGAATGATGTTCCTAAACTATTTGGCCCTCTTTTCTCCCGTTCCCAGTCAGTATTGAAGCAGGTCATCAACGGTCAGCAGAGAAGTGGGATCTTGTGTTCCTCTTGCAAAGAAAACAGTATGCACCAAAATCTCTCCAGTCTACAGCTCATAAATCAGAAATGCACTGGCTACTTCTCCCCTTTGAAGGAGCTGTTAGTTGTGCTGAACAAAACAAAAATCTGCCCCTTGGCAAAGTGACCTTCAGGGACAGAGTAATCCTTTTTGATATGACTGACATTAAATTATGCTTTTGCCTACCTTAAATACATAGTGGATATTCCGTCTATCAGAACACTTGAGAGCAATAAAAGCTACAGTGTCCAGCAGGGTGTTCTGCAGCATGCATGGTCCAAAAACAACTTCTTCGGGAATGTCTTGTGTGGTCTGAACAGTAGCCAATATGTCTGGAAAATGGTGATGTAGGAGTTTGTTGTCACTTGTCCAAAGGAATTTAGGCAAAGATGTAAGTTCCATCATAAATCTGTAAAATAATCAAGAAATCACGTTTGCAATAGAGATGAAAATGGAAAGGGGCATCACTACTTGCAATAGAAAGACTTCCAGAAGCTGTAGGTGAACTGTAAGAGCATGCCAAGATATTGTTGGTTACAGAGTTTACAGCCCTATTAGCATCCAGATCAGAAAGAGCAAAATAGCTTTACACTAAACCAAAATCTTAGGTTTGTAAGGAAGTGAGTTACTCTTTCTGGAATAGGCAGACACTCCAAGAGTTCAACTCCTGCTACACTGCTACTCTCTACAGCCAGCAATAAGAAGCTTTGGGAACAGTAATATTTTCAGTGAGTGGGACTCAGCATATTCTTGTTCAGCATATTCTCAGATATACATCTTATTTCTTAGTAGTAGTTTGTAGAAGTGTGAAGAAAGGTAGAGAAAGAGTACAACAGCAAAAGAAATCGCAAGCACTTTTTGAAAGGCATTTCGAAAAAGCTGTGCTTTTTGATTTGGGAGTGCAACATCAGTCTAGTTTCTGGTTAAGCTGATACAAAACCAGGAATAACCTGTGTCCCAAGTCTATCCAACCTGAATGCACAAAAACTGTGGAGGCTGAAAAAATATTATTTTCATACCATCTCAAAATATATGTAACATCTTATTTACCTGCTGTTGTTGGTAAAATCAAATCAGATTGTGACCCTCTGTGCGGTGATACTCTTAGCATAACATTAGTTCGCAGAGATTGCTGTCTTTAGAGGATGAATTTTCCTGCTCTGAATGTAGAATATTACATTTTTCAGAGCAGAGGCAATTTCTCCAATGTAAGCCACAATCTGAGGACTCTGTATGCAGCAAAGAGGCAGTTTGAGTTGTCTTTCTGAGCTTCTGTAAGTTTTTAATAAAGATATTGCCATCTCCAGCTCCCAGCTGGAGGTCAAGGAAAACCCCTCATTTACACCATCAAGAGCTGGATCAGGTCTATTAGGCTGAGAAAATTAAAGAGAACAGCAACAAGCCCTGAAGAGGCCTTAGCCTAATAAGTACTGAGATAGAAGAGCTGAAGATCCAATCTAATCTTTCTCACTCTGCCAACAGAATTGATTTGTTATTCACTGACTCGTGACTTAAATTGAAGTGATATAAAGTGCTCAGGAGAGTTGCACTGATTTAACTAAATCAATTTCTAAATCACTATAGTTAATTAAGTATAATTTCTTCCTGGTAGGCAAGGTCTAAGGCCTTAGCCTGAAAATATTGAAATACATGTTTACATATGCAGTAAGTAGTTCACAACTGAAGGGTGAAGGCCTAAACCAGACAACCAAGACAAAGAGTGGGATGCAAAAAGTGGTGGAAAAAAAAAAAAAAAAAGTTTGGCTGGCTTGACAGAGATTAGTCACTAAAAGGAGAGACTGGGTTTCTGCTTTCTTCTAATGATGAATTTCACTGCCTGGTTTCTCAATAATCTCATACAGTTACTATAGGTGTAAGAATAGAATGATGGGATCTATGTGTACATTAGCACAATATATAGAATCTACCTAAATAAATACAACATATTCACATCTATTTGTGCGTTTCCATTTAAAATATAACAGTTTTTAATAAATTGAAATAGTCAATGTGTATTTATTTTAAATAAGACCAAAAAAAAATAAATGGTCCAAACCAATTGGAAAATAAATTTGAGATCTAAAATGCTTAAGTCTCTCTAAATAAGAAAAAGGTTAGAAATAAATTATAACCTGAGCCAATTCTTTTTCTAAAGAATACACATTCAGGAAATTCCTCTCCTAACATTATTTTACTTACCCACTTATGACCCTAGAAAGCACCTCCTGTTACTTAGATTTCTCTATCTCTGAAATTCATCTGAATTTCTCCATGTAAACTAAGAGAGGGCTGAGCCTTGGCATGTTGCTGTCACTCCAGGGAAACAGAAATCCAGGGCTCTCAAAGCTGAATTTCCAGTGAGGAAGGATGCTGAATTTTAGCATATACACTTCTCCTAGGAAGAGGGTGGGTGCTACCTGTGTGCAGTCTCTTCCTACAGAAATCTCAGCCCAAGCAAAGATACAGGGGTCTGAAGAAGATACATTCCCTTTCCAGCTAGCTACTGCTGCCTGATATTTACTGTCTATTTTAGCAGCTCTTCAAAGAAGTACCCAACCCTAACAAGAACCATTTCTCCAAAGACTGAAAATGTGTGGACACCAAGAAAAACTGTAATATTTGTGTGTAACAGCACCACCTGCTGACTTCTGGCATCATATACAACCCAGAGAAAGATTCACCATGGGGCAGGACATGCTTTAGCACTGTTACCTGCAAGATGGGTCTGCAACTATCAGTTCCCAGACCACAACCACAGCCCACACCTCCAACCCAAACATCTCTTCTGAGCTTCTTGGTGAAGGTGTTAACACTTCTCAGCAATATGTGTGCTGCTTGCTGTGCTGCCTACTCCCTGGCCCCACATCATGAACACAGAAGTTTCCACGCACCCAAAGGGAAGGGGAGGAACTAATACCCTGGACATAGGAGTCTCTGCCTGTACTCGCTGTCCCACAGGCCTGCCTGCAGACTAATCCTCCCTTCTGGGGAGGGGAAGGGAAGCCATCACTCCTCATTAGAAGCACTGCCCTATGGCAAAGATACCTGGCCATGTGGCAAATAAATCAATGTTTATTCTACAGGAAATAAACCAGTACATGCATATCTTCAGTTCCATTTCATTCACCTAGATTGATGGGAGGTAGGAAATGCAGGTTAATAAGGAATATCAGATATTTTCTAACAGAACTTTCCTCTATCCGAATTCAAGCATCTCCTAAACTGAATAGGCCATTAGCATTTGCTTGTTTCTAAATGACTGTGAATTAGTCAAAGATCTGTGATGGGTAAAAAATTCCCCAAACTAACAGGCACAAATGCCAAACTCTCAAAGTGCTGCCTTGGCAGCTGTGGTCTCGTTCAACTCTTGCACAAAAGGTCAACTTTGTGAAAAGTTATGAAAACGATGTACTGTGTGGACACAGCAGATGGGCTTTTTACCTCTGGTCAGCCCTGCACCAAAAGCCTCCAGCGTGGGAAGACAAATCTCTTCAAATAATTAGTCGAATGCACCATCTAGTGTAATATCTCAGTATAACACAGTGTCCCAAGACAAAGAGGCAGCAGGACGTCCCCAAGTCCCTGGTGTTGTTAGTCTGTTACATCACCACAGTTTCTGAGCACTGTCAGGCATGAACCGCTTCTCTCACAAGTGGAGTATTCTCTCTATCGCCATCTGCTCAAACATGAGGTTAGGTGCCTTCAAAGGCACTGGGTTTTATAGGGTCTGGTCAAGGTTATGTCAGGTAGGTAGTGTGATTTAAATTTACAGCATCCTTTTTTTGAAACAGGGAAGGCAGGCTGAAGATGTGCTGCTGGTACATGAAGTGGAGAACGGTGACACTCTGCAACATCTTTAGAAAAAAAAGGGTGAATCATTTTCCTATAGTCTCCAAATAGCATGAGAAAGCTCTTCCCTCTGCATGGACAGGCTTTCAGCTTGTGTTACAGAAGCAAGTTCATCAGCTATGAGGTAACAGGAAGCAAGTGTGACTTCATTGCTTTCAAAAATTAGCTGACACCTCTGCAAAGGGATGTGCTGCATCCTGCAGGCTTTCTGACCTGGTCCAGCACTTACTCAGAGGTCTCCATTGTAAAGTGCAGATTCATCCACAGGACAGTACTGGAATAAATCCTGCCTCCAGCAGTGGTAGAGGGTTCTCTAGTAGCTGTAGCCTTTATCTTGGAGAACTGAAATACTGACCTCCTCAAAAGTAAAGACTGAGTCTTGAAACATGACTTGAGAGAAGAGAGAAAGATACTGAATGTATTTACATTCTGAACACTCCACTGGAGCAAAGGGAATGCAACAGATGAGCTGAATGGAAGATAACAGGACAGACAACAGGAGTGAGAAGTGAACAGGAGCTAAATATCTAGAAAATCTTTACAGGCATCATTGCAGTATTATGGCTGGATTTTGGAACTCAGAAGCTGAAGCATAAAAGAGGGTGTACACACACACAGAGACAACCTAGGCAGTGTATTTGTACATTGCAGACTTTTTAAAATCACTTTTCAATGGTTGTTGCTTTTAAAGAAACCTATCAGGCTGCATAGCACTTTTAAAGAAAGTTTACTAACATAGACTTTACCTTTGTCCCTTGAGTTTAAGAATAGTAGTGTCTGGAAAATGCACACCAAGGTGCAAAGCTCAAGAATAGTTTAGCAGTATCCCAAGGCTAAATCTGCCCAGGGCACCTCTCCTAATAAGCTCAGTAAAATACTCATTGACATTTTACAGGAGTACATCTCAAGAACATATGGGCATGAGATTGCCCAGGGCCCTAATCAGCTCTGGTCTTTTTGGTCCTGCCACCTCTCATTGCAAACTCAGAGAGGGCCAAGAAATGACAGTGTGCAAGGCCAGGTCTGACTGCTGCCAGAAGGGCATCTGCTGTGCTTGCCGAGGGGGTCAGCAGGTGTGTGACTACACTATGGCAGCATGTGACTTGCTGCATAACAGTCAGTGCAGCCTCATAGCTTGAAAGCCCCAGCAGACAGCTTAGTATTGCCTGAAATATAGTAGCACTGCCTGCAGAGGTTAAAACAGATGACAGAAATGAGCTAGAACAAAGTAAGATCATATGTAAGTATGCCAGAATATAAATCTGAAATACCTCTCAATCTGGACAGATTTGGATCTAGACTAACCTCTACATGTTTTCATTTGGTTGTAATCGACAGACAAAATTTAAGCCACAACCAAGAATGCTTGGTTTTTTGCAAAACTTTCATTAGTTTTCAGGACCATGGGGCTTCAACTGGAATATGAGTTCTGCTCCAGCTCATGAACCCAGTACTCGAGCTATTCTTTAATTCTAAATCCATCTCACTGCAAATCTCACATCTTTGCCAACAGTTGTTATAGTCTAAGGAAAGTCACACTTATTAAGAATCTACAAATGGAGTCCTTATGAGAAACGGAGAAGGTATACTAGAATGCCTGGCATTTTTCTTCACAGGCTGAAGGAGGTGAATTGCTTACATTCTTTGTAGTGAGTGAAAGACAGGGAAAATGATCACAACAGCGAATTCTCCAAGACTAACCTATTCCATTATTCTTGTCTTATGTTACTGATTTCCACATTCTGGCTACCTCCTTTAAGGAGCAAAAATTCTTCTGTGTGTCATTTCTTACAGATTTGCTAGCAGTTGTACATCTGACTAATTCAATCTTCTACAATATACAATTTTACAGAACTCTGTCATAAGCCTCTTTGTGAAGGTCATCTCTTCAGCTCCATTTCATGCAGGCAATGATAAGTTTTGCTCGCCTCAAACTGCCAGTGTTGGGAGTGCCATTGCCTCCCAGAGATATGATCCCCCTTGTGCAACATAATTCTGCTGTTCTCATGTTCTGCATAAGCAATTCCTATCCCTCTGGGCTCACCCACACAAATGTCTCTAAAAGGGGGAAATTAAATGCATATTTACAGTGCTTTAGTAGCATATTAGAGTCAAGTCACCTGTTAGACTATGGGTACTCTCCATATTCTATCTGTCACAGATGCAAATTCTTCATATGGAAGAGTTTAGAGACTTGCTGTTTAATGGACTCTTCATCCCTAAGAGAGTATCTGATACACATATACCATGTCCCTGAGTGATGGATTTTGCATCTTGATTTCTGAGAAGTGTGACATATCTGTCAAACAGCAAGTACCTATGGGCAGGCAGCTCGCTATGGATTATGCAACCGTGGATGTTCCATCAAAAAGCATATGAAATAGATGGTGCTCACAGCAACTGCTCCTAGCTTCCTTGCTTCCATAAGCAGCACACAAATTACTAGTCATCTTTTGTTTTCCTGAATGGTCTTCCAAGTTGGAACCCTGCAGATAGCCTTCTTCACCTCTCTCCCCATTTCCTAACACTGGCATATCATCCCATTAACTAACTAGGGTTACAACTTCTGCCTTCCTGAATTTTTTTTACACAGCTTAATCACCTAATAAGAAAAACATGTTCCTAGAGAGGGGAGGTGAGAGAAGGGCATAGGAGCAATTCTAAGCTAGTTTTCAGATCCCTGATTTTCTACTATATGGCCTTCAGATGCCACTGCAAGCCCTTCTAAGAAATGTCAGGAAATGCCCAAATGTAGAAAGACCCATTTGAGCAAGGACTCCCCTGCCTTCTGTTTTCACAGGACTTGACCCGATTCTCCTTGCCAGTGACAATATTAAACTATGACGGCACTTGGAGTTTTCTGGTGGTCATAAAAACACTGGTAACCTTATTTAACATTATGATCAACTTTGGAAGGAAACAAATCAATCACTTTTGCAAGAGGAGAACCTTTTCAGCCAGAACTTAATTAGCTGGTTCAGCTCTTCATAATCATAAATAGAAGGAGGAAATACAAATTGTTTCTCTTTTTTTTTTTTTTTTAATTTCAATAACAACTTCTATTTAACATTTGCATTCTATGTTACTGTGGATTAATTTGCATATAGTGATATCACTTTCAAAGCAATTACCCTAGTTGAAAAAAAACCCAAACAGCACAAATGTTACTCACAAAAACTAAGGAAAGTATTTGATCCTGGGAAACATCATCCCACAATCTCCCCAACCATTTTCACATCTGCTTCAGACTTTCTCCAGACCAGAGATTAATGTAAATAGTATAGCTCTGCCTTTGCCATGTCAACCAAACTGAAAGGAAATTAAAAAAAAAAAAAAAGATAGAAACACAAAATACCGGTACCATCATTTCCTTCACCTTATGGCTTACTCCTCTCTACTCAAAAGTGTGACAGCATTTTCCCTGAAGCACATAACCTGTGACTTTGTGCCAATGCTCTCCTGTGGCTGCTGCCAAAACTGCCTTTGATTTCAATAGGAGGTCTGTCGGCCTGAGGAATCCATGATCAGACATGCAGTGTCATGCACAATAAACTACAGATATTAAAGGAATTGAGCTGATGCAGACAGAGTGCTTCTGTCGGCAGCATTTATTATTCTCTGTTGTCATAAGGAGCTGAGGATTCTTAACACATGAAGGGAATTCCAAGGGAATCAGAGATGGAAAAGTGACAAAAGCCTCTTCTTGGGTTTTATACATTTACTTTCCTTCTGTGTGAGATTTTCTCCTCTTTTTATTTAAGTTGTGAACTGCAAAGAAGAATCAAAACTGAAACTGAAGGAAACTGTCAAGAAATAAAAGAAATAAATGGAGAATACTTGTTTTAAAAGATAAAAGTAATTCCAGAACTCACAAAATAAATCCTGAAAGAAACTGCAACTTGTTTCCTAAATCTATTAAATTACAAGCTGAGAAGTTCCTTTTAAAGTGTGAAAAGTCTAAACAAGTAATTTCTTTTACATCTCCACTGCTGCAAGACAGAGCTTCTGTGCTTCAGCTTGGGTGCAGGTCTGGAAGCTGTTTCCTTTAGGGCATGAAGTGGTTCCTTCATATCTTTACTGCTGAAAATTCCATGTACAAGAAGAAAACTGTACAAGTGTACATGAAAAGGACAGGGAGATATAGCTATGTGCTGCCATTCCCATCCTGTTTGGGATGAACAAAGCCAGCTGTGGGTTTGCTGCCCCTCAGACAGACATTGTATCCCAAGCAGAGTATACAAAAGTCTTGGATTACCTTAGAAAGGAAAGAATTCCTGTTGATTTTAAGAAAAAAAAGTAGTCATGTGTTACTCTGAATTTCTGAATCTCAAGTTTAGCAACGTGTCCATCTTTGAGGAACAGCCTGTAGGCAATACTGCTTGAATTTCTGAGCTCTAAGTATGTTCTTCCATCCTCCAATTTTCACTGGTGGCAAACTTGGATCCCAGCAATGATTATTCTAGGAAGCAAGGGGGCAGCTGACCCAAAGAGGGCCCTTTCCTGTCTCTAAGCCACTTCCCATCCGTGTGTTAAGAACAGCCCAATTTGCACTGATAAAGTAATGGAAATAATAAAATCTGTGGAGATGGGAATTCTTTTGCTGTCTGGGGCTATGACTGGGGCATACTGTGAGCACCTCTCTTCTGAGTTCCTCATATTCCTTGATGTACTGCTGCTCTGAACATATCCCCTGTACTCCAGAGATGACTCAGTCCCTCCAGCGTGCCTGAGGTAGGCGTCTGGGAAGAAGCAGAAGGAAATACAACTATGTATCAGGGAGGAATTTGCTGACTGCAGAGATAAACTGAATCTAAAGAGAGTGGAATAAAATTGGAACTGAACTAGCCTGATGCATGAAAATGGTTTCCCCTTGGCATTCCTAGCTTTCTTTCAACATACCTTCCAGCAGCTACACAACTCTGGCCTCATAAGCCCCTAAAAACAATGGGTAGCAACAGGGAAACTCCCTGCCTACCATGCTCTGAAAAAATAATGAGGTAGCTCAGAGTGAAGAGCCTGATGTCTACTTTGAGCATCCAGAAACTGGCCTCTTCTGGAGTGTGAGTTAAATCTGGAGGTTTTATTGTGAATCAGAGGCCACCAAGCTTAAGGGATGCTCACAATTTTGTTGTTGTATTGTCATATCTTTAGGGAGCAGTTCTCCAATTCTTACTATTTTACGGTTCTATGGTCTTCAGACTGTCTTCCATCACCTGAAATCCTCAGTACATGCAATGTAAGCTGACAGCTCTTGATGAACCATCATTATATCTTGGCTGGATACCCAGCCTAGTGAATCATGAAGCTGCCAAATCTTTTTATTATGAACAATATCTCAAACTTCAGTGGGAATAATGAAGAAGACAGAGCTAAAATCCCTGCTTGGAAACAAGTAAATACCTCAAGCTCCACGTTTGCCTTAAGCAAGTCTTGTGAAATACAGGAGTCATTTGGAAGTGTATATTAAAATAAAAGCTTCCAAGATTCTTCTTATTTTCTCTGAGGATAAGGAAAGTTGAAGCGGGGTGTCTCCTGATGCATGGTAGCTGCCCCGCAGACATACAGAGATGCCTCTCCAAAGTAGATGTGTATTGAGTCACTTCTCCAAGACCACCACAAGGATGCAATTTCAATCCTTTACCAGAAGACCAGGAGCAAAAGGCATGAGACTAAGCATCATATCTAGCCTGATGAGAAAATAACTGAGATTTGAATGAGTCCAGTAGAGTCATATGCCCTAGCCCCACTGACCTTCAAATGGCAGCTCAGTACAAAACTTCCTTATGTTCTTAGGAAATTTCCACACTGAAACCCTATTTCTATGGCCACCATCTTCCATGGCAAGAAACAGAGTAGGCAGGAGAGGGATGGACTATCCCACACAGCAAGAAAGCCTCGTTAATACTGATTTGCTGGAATGTGTGATGCAACAGTATCTGCATAGCTCCATATGAAAACTTCTTCAATTTAGCAGACTTGTAGTAAACTGGAGGTTTTCAATCTGGTAGAACATGAGCGACAGGGTCACTGAGGTCTCTGTTCCACACCTCCCAGAGCTTGAATACAAGAATTATAGTGCAGGTACTGGGAAGGGTCTTTGATGTTTCAGGCTGGACAATGACTAACAGTAATATCATGCTGCCCTAATTAGAAAGAATTAAGTATGTTTGTTTTCTGCTATCCCAGTGGTTCAGACAGATTGGGTCTAGGAGTTTGGCTCTATGATGCATAAAATTTCAGTACTCCTCTCCAGTTGGGTTGGCTGCAGAGGCAGAATTAGTGCTTCTTTCTGGCACCACATCTGATTTAATAGACCCTGGTGGGTGATACTGGCTTGTACAAGTCATTCGTAAGTCAGACAATCCACCTGTGGTTAAAGAGGAGTGACTACAGCTCTGTAGTCTGTTAGCTTTCAAAGACTTCATTTTTGTCTGCGGGGCCGACTCTTCATTGGACTATAGATGTTCTGTCTAATGGAAGCATTGCATTTATCCACCACTGTGCTTCTGTGGTTTCAAGGCCTAAAACCTAAACTCGGGGTTCCTGTAGGATAAAGGGAGCATGTTTTAACTCTTCCACAAGTACTAAGGATTATAGGACTGTAAATGTTATGAATTAACATAATGCCAGCTGCATAGTACATGCAGTACACTGTATGGATATATTTCAGTTCAGAGCACAGAGTATTTCATATTCCAGACCTCAGCTGTGCTAGTGGTCACCTCAGAGATGGTCTGGTTTCTGCTCCAGCTGCTCTGGCATTGTTCACCATTCAGCAGTAGACATAATGCCCCAAAACATCACAGGAGTTTTGAATTTTACAGGGGACTGCCAGGAAGGGAGAGAAAGCAGATGCAAAAATGCCTCTACTTTTCTCACACACACAAAAGCATGCAACAAACACGCATTTTAAAGCAACAAAGTTATTCCATGGGAGGGGTAACAGAGAAGGCAACCCGTCTACATAGTGTAAGAAAGTTACTTGTCACGCAGATGTGTACATCCACTTTCAGCAAAATCCTTGTTTGATTCACATAAATAGGAGCCCCAATGATGGCAATTTGTGCTAACACATTTGTTCTCACACAGATTTGTGCATTTGTTCCTTCACACAGGCAGCCATGCAGACAAAACCACCATTCCCAATGTGTAGCCACAGAAAATAGAAAAACAACCAACCAACCAACGCAATCCAAACACAACCGGACTGACCCAAACACAAACTGAAGCAAAACCCGTAACTTATGAAAACAGTCACAAACAATTTTTCTGTCTCTTCATACAGTTCACATTCATGTCTCCTTTTCACAAACTAAAAGAAATTACATTGTCTGATTGATGTTCCAGATACATAAGGTATGTTCTTGCTTAACAGTCCTTCTATTTTTTTTTGGTAGCTCTCATTTTAAAAATAAAATGTATCTGTTCAAACGTTTCTTTCTGAAGGGAAGCTAAGAAATGAGTAAGCATATACAGATATATATAGGTACATATATATACAAATACATGCATTCACAACTATACATATAGCTAATCATACAGCTATATAATCTTTTGTGATTTTGCATATTCATCATCTGCATTTGAAGAGAACTATCTTAAAACTAAGAGCAATCCCTTTCACATGGTCAGTACCGGAAATTTCTGCAACAATACTAAGTAACATTAACTTAGATTCATCTTATTTATGTTAATGCTAAACTTACTACATAATGTCAACTCCAATAACAGCAAGTAACTGAGCTGAAGAACATTATGTAATGTGAAATTGTGGGGAACAACATAAACAACTTATTTTACACTACAATGGAGTAAAGAAACCTTTTAATCGAAAGTGAATTTTGTAAATTCAAATAGGTCTGACCTAAAATAATCTGTTTCCCTCAAAACACTCTGTTCTTTGATGTGGTGTTTGTTAGTAGCATTTACAAGTAACATATGACTGCGCTGTAGGAAAATTGCATTAACTGACTCACAGCATTAGAGACATAGAAATATCCACATATAACATACTAGGATTTAGCTATTTTCTTCTGCAAAATCTCCCATACAATTAATAATTCTTTACATAGAATTTTTTTTTTTTACTTTTTCATCAGGTTATATTATGTTCAGATAATAGAAGCTAAAGGAATATTTTGACTTCATATTAATATTTTTATTACTATAAAGCTTTTTCTTTTCTTCTATAAGATATCTCCACAGAGCTCTGTAAGGCATCTCTACTTCGGTCTGAAATACTGGAAGATGCTTAAATACCAAATAAATCTGCTTTCTCAAAAAGCAGCTTTGGTATAGTTTTACACATTAAAATAAATACTTCTTAAATTTAATCTCTCAATCTTCCTATTGCCTAAATAAGTCCCTCTCTCTGGTACCAAATATATTTAATAAATGGTTGCAAGAGCTGTCAAGCACTAAATTTTGCATTTCTAAAAAAAAACAAACAAACAAAAAAAAAAGAGGATGGCTCCTGAGCAATAATTTATTATTAAATTCCAAGTTTGATGCATGAGTGCAACTGCTTTTTATTTAAGAACAACTATAATCAAAATACAAAAACTTTAAAAATCAGGTCTTCCATCAAGTTTTTACTGACATTTCTTCCAACTAGCACCTGTCAGATCACAGGGAAAAAAAAAAAAAAAAAAAAGTTATTTAAATGCTTCAAACATTTCCAGTGGAATGGATTCGATGAAAATCTTTTCATGGAAGGATTTGCAAATGTCAAGATCAATGTGACATTCCAAAGTGACAACAATAGCAGCTTCTAACTTACTTAAGCAGCAGAATATTTCTACCAAGGAACATAGATATCCTTACATTATATACAAATAGAGAATAACAATGTGAGATATTCCAAAGAAAATTCATCGATTTCTTAAAAGCAATTGGACCCTAAGTAAGTACCTAAACCGGCCAAGATGCTTTGGTCATCTGTCGAAGTTGGAAGGATGAGGAGAGCTGTAACAAATAAAAAGGGCAACTGATGCTCGAGAGGTCTCGGCGAGAGAAGAGCAACCGGGAGGGAGGAAAAGGGCTACTACCTTCGGGGTTGCCGAAGGGGGGGCTCCTTCCCCCTCTGCCTGGACCGCCTCCGCATCTGCCCCCGGCAGCCCAGGGACGGTACCCGCCGCACGGGGGACTCTCCTCGGGGCCCTTCGGGGCCCCTCGCTGCCGCGTTGAAGCGGGCGATGACAAGGTCGGTGTTAAGCACTAGTCACCAAGGGACATCCCGTGCCCTCGCCCGCGCTCCCCGGCAACCCCCGCGGGACAGCCTGGCCCCACGCACGGCAGGTTGCGCCGCTGCGGCAGCGCCCGGGCTGGTCGGGGTCCCCCTCTGGCCGCCTCTCCCCCCCGTCGCCCCCTCGGTGCGCACTGGCCGCTGGCACTGCCCGAAACGCCGCGGCCCCTCGCCGCCGCCCTTACCCGCTCCGGGAGGGCGGCGCGGCGCTCCGTGGCCGCGCAGCCTGGGCGGGAGGGACGGCGCGGCGCTGCCCACCTCGCCGCGCTCTGCCCGCGGTCTGCGGCGACAGGGCGGCCGTCCCGGACGGACCCGCCCCCCGGGCTACCGCGGCTCCCTCTGCCCCGAC
>JAAGNO010000615.1:0-24338 GCA_033439905.1 Ceryle rudis | reverse complement strand
CCCTGACCCTAAACCGTGACATTCGTGTAACTGGAATCTGGTAGATCTGGTCACAGTAAGAGTCCAGTTTCTGTTGTTCTTCAAAAAACTTGCTTCCTTAAGAAAAGGGACATAATAATGTATCATATTTAGCAGATGACCAAAAAGAGAAAAATAGTGAAAACTTTTTTGTGTATTCTTGGAAGTTTTTCAGTAAAATAAGCAAACTAATTGCTATTTTTTTTTTACCCCTGAAAGTTGCCAAAGTCTTCAAATCCATTCCAAACCTCTGATTTCTTCATAGCTGATAGTAAGCGATAATTCCAGTTCATACAGATGTCACAAAATTTCAGCCATTGTTGTCTTGTCTTCCCTCTACCCCTCACATAGTTTCTGTGTGATATCTTTCTACCTTGTTTTAGGGCTTTGTGGTGCTCTAAAAACAAATATTGAGAGGAAACAGCAGCCTAATTAGAAAAATCTTATTACCTTACTAATATCCTTCATGTGTTTATAGTGACCATTGCTGGCATTGCAAAATACCTTTTAAAAAGGAGAATACTAGTTATTCAAGTAATCTCTGAGGTAAATGCATGTGTCATATTCATAAATCAGAAGGGACCAGTGTGAGTTTTGATTCTTACCTTCTGTATGATGCAGGCAAAGGTGAGAATTCTAACATAAACATTTTGGAACTTTCTCTGGATGGACATGTATGGAAAAGAGAAAGAAAGGGATCTGTAGCAGAAACAGAAGGGAAAACTGGTTTTGCTTGGTCTGCTTCCTACACCTTTTCCCTAAAACTCCATTTCTGCTGTAGTTCTCATCAAAACAGACATTCGTCCTGATGCAGTACAGAAAGCATTGAATAAAGCAGCTGATCTTAGGTACACATATTTTGAATGATGGAAAATACACTGTGGACATTTATCTTTTATCATTTTCAAGGGTTCACAGTATTTAAACTCTATGGATTACAGGGAGGAGGAGAACAACTGCTAGACACATAGTGTTACTGTACTACTCCCCTTGTAACTTATGTAGGCTAAAAAAACATGCATAACAAGCAGTGGGTATGTTTTGCTTGCATGCACAGCTTTTGCTCTTCCTATTAAGCTGTCTTTATCTCAGCCCAGTTTTCTCACTTTTACCCTTCCCATTCTCCCACCCATCCCCCTGAGTGGGAGTCAGCAAGCAGCTGGGTGGGGCTGAGCTGCCTGCTGGGATTAGCCCACAGCATTTGGACACTAGTCCACAGCACAAGCCAGAGCTGCTACCGTAACTACTGAAGGAACAGAATGACCACTATTATCTAGTTAAAAATCAAAACCCAAACCCATCAAAAACCTGCTATACTTCTTAGGTGCTAATGTGACCATCTCCAAGACAAGTATGTACAGGGTCTGATAAAAGAAAATATGCCATCAGAATTTAGCAGAATGGTAAATGTACCCGATATCACAAAATATCGCTCCTGATATAAAAAAGAAATATCTTTTTGGTATTTTGCATGGAAAATAAGGGAGGAACACAGGACAGATGTCTTTTTCTTCTGACTTGGTGATTCCATTTTGTGTAGATTCATCATCTCTTTGCCTGGAGCCATGGTCAGCACAACTAATGTCTAAGCAGGTGAAAAGAGCTTCCAACAGACTGATACTTGAGCCTTGGTGAGAGACTTTCCAAGCTTCACAGATTCATGTTGCAGCATAGTGCCTGTATTTAAAGGTCTGTCACCTTCCAGCCGCACTGCTGTTGCCTTCTTATTCATAAAATAAAATGGGGGAAGAAAATGACTGAGCAGGTAGATAATGTTTTGGCTGAAGTCATACCCATATTTCACTTTGTACCAAGAAGAGGAAGCTTGCATTTTTTTTAAATTTTTTAATTTTTGTTTCTTTTTTAAATGTTCAAATATTGTTTTACACAATTCCTGTCATGAACTCATGAGTTAGTTTGTCCATACAGTAGACAAATCTACCATGTAGCCATCTTTTGTCTCTGAATGTTTTCTTTCTCTTTTCTGAGAGATTTATGTATTCATTCCAAAGCTTTGTCCCTTAGGGGAGATATTTTATGGATCGCAATGATGAGAGGTGGAAAGAGCTGGTGAAAGGTAATCGTACACATGCATCATGCATCCCTGCTACTATGAAATTTTCACTTTAGAATTCATTTGCACTATCTTCTGCAATTCTTATAGAAGTGTTAAATGATGTATGAAATGAAACATTTTTGTTGACTGATTGTACTGAAAATTCAGAGAATAATGTCAGAGTCACTGCTGAGGTGTATTTATCTTATTTGCCATAATGTTTGATATTAAGACAAGCTGTCAAAAATTTACTGGGATAAAAGGAATTAGAGAATGAAGGCAAGGGATTTTTAATGCAAATAGACTATTCCAAGGAAAAAAAGAAAAAAGAAAAGAAAAAAAAGAAAAGAGAAAGAAAAGCAAAGCAGTATTGTCACAGAACAACTCAATTGTTAGACCTCATCTTGGAAGTAGGTCACCTTTTCTGAGGAAGGATGAAATTGCCCTAGAGATGGAAAAATGTAAGGTTAAGAAAATGATTCAGGTGCTGATAATACTTACTAGAAAAAAGTGTTTGCACCTATTATGAGAAACAAAGGTTAGGGCCTATAATATCATGTAATTACAGTTATGTTTACAAGAGAAACAAAGAATTCATACCAGATCAAGATCTTAATGTTTATTTTCTCTATGTAAATTGGTAGGTTCTGTGATTTACTGTTCTGTTTCTCTTGGTTTAGACACTTAAAATGTTTTTCTTTTGAAACCCAGAGAGCTGTAGGCTCAAAGCAGCCTACGTTTTCTAGGCTACGTTTTCTTCATCAACTTGTGTGAAACGCTAGGACATAAAGACTTTATGAACAGGAGGCTTAAAATCATTGCTTTGGGGTAGTCTGTCTTGCTGGTTTAAGTGGTAACTTAAGAATGGCAAAGTATTTTTTTTAAAGGTGAGTGGACACACACACATGCGTGCAGAAATACTGACATCTGCGTTCAATGTTTGATACAGTCTGCTCACTTGATCTGCTCACATTTGCAACTAGATGATCTTTAATGTCCTTTCCAACCCAAACCATTCTATGATTCTCTGATTCACAGCTGTTGTTACTCATATTTAGTGTTACCGCTGTTAAGGTCCTTAACTTACTGGTCTTACTTGTGTTCTCTGTTGTTGCTCTTTGACCTCCACACTTGAAATTGTCAGCACAGAGAACTGACAGTTTTTTGCAGAACCAAAGACAGACTCCTTTCTCTGCCTCCTCACAATAATTATTTCTTCTTACACTATCTAAATCGGAGATTAGAAAAAGAGGCAAAACAAAGTATGTAGCAGTGCAATAAATAACTGATGGCGCAGCCACAATTTTGTTGTCGTTGCCTCTATGCAGAGGCATTGGCTTTGTTTTATAGGGGAGAATGCTGCTGCATTTAATGTGAGTGGAAGCGCTGACCTCTTTGTTCTTTCTGCCTCTTCTGCAGATGTTTGGTAAAATGTGACTGTCTTCATTGTTGTGTCTTTAAAGCGGTCAATATATCTTAGTGTGTTCTAATGGTACTGGAAATACCTTCTCTGGAAATTGCCTACCTTGTTCTTTGAGTTCATGACTAATGGTTTTACATGGAAAAGATCTAATTATAGGAAAGCAAGTATTGTAAAATGAAGAAATGTGGGTATGTTCCCCCTTTTCTTCATAAAGGTAATTTTTTTTTGGATTAGGCTTTCTGCAAAATGTACATTTCCTATCCTACATCTTTCCTCAAGTCTCAGGGGGTAAACCAAAATGAACCATCGAATACATGATAGATTATTCAGATGATAGTTTCCAATTCTTTTTTTTCACTTTTCACGAGAGAAGTGAAATAAGATTTGTACTGTGATGAAGACATAGTTACTTAGCAGCTGAAAGGAAAATATAATGAAAACAATTTTTAGCTTAATTCTTCTTGTTGTTCCATAGTTTCATCTCTTTTTTTTTTTTTTTCCACTTTTTTTCTTTCTGTTGTTTGTTTCCCTTTTCATTTTAAGACATGTTTTTCCTGTTATTCTCTTACTAACAGTTGATGCTGTACTCAGATAAACTTTGTCTCATTAAGTGTTAGTGTCTGGTACATCCCCAGTAGCCCTCAACAAAACTCATTGGAGGCACAGAGCAGATCGAAAAGCAATTAGCATTCTGGCTTGTGATAATTACACACAGTGTGGGAGGCTTATCCAAGATGTAGTTTCCACTGTGTCTAATAATAGGATTCTTTAAACACTGATATATTTTCATGAACACACCAGTGCTCTCATTTCAGTTCTGTCACTTATCTCAGATAGGAGAAATAAACATCCCTCACACATTTTTTTCCTTCATAAAGTACAGTGCTGTTCTGACAACTTGTAGTGTCACCTAAAAGTCACCTTGAATCATGTTTTAATCAGCTGGAACAAGGCAACATCTCATTTATTTCTGCAGTTTCCTTGCTCTGCAATGCACTGATTGCCGAGACACAGAAATCCAAATTGAGCTCTGATTAAAATGGAATGAAGATGCAGATGCTGCCATTGGCTCAGAGGGGCACTCTGCTCTGTGCTAGGAAAGGTCAAGGTGATTCAAGTTCCAGTTAAAACAGAAAGATTTTCTATAGTTCAGGAATATACTGCAATGTAACAAATTTATGCCATGAAAGGTTGAATAATTTCTGAATCATTTGTCTGTGATCTATAAGCTTCTATTAACACAAAAGCTTACTTAAAAATAAAGTCAGTATTTTTTTGCATACTGCAGCAGAAAAAAATTCCTGTTCTCATAAAAGTATTGTTGCAGAAGCTTAGAAATCATGCATCACCTCCTGAATATAGACAGTACTGTAGAGAGATTTGAGGTTTTGGTGAATTTTAATTTACTGTTGATTTTTAACATCTGAAGAAATAAAATATTTGTTCAAACACACTTTTATTTTGGTATAAACTAATGACACAATGCATAAATCAATGGGTGGTTGTCTAAATATGCTAGAGATGAGACATTCATGTTGTTTTTAACTCTTAGCTAAATATAACTAAAGAAGAAAAGACTACAGTAATAACCCACACCACACAGGGATTTTAAAAATAGACACTGATGTTTCAGTTGCAGTACACAGAAATCATACCTCATTTATACACTTCAGGCTATGGCTGTTACAAGGCAATCTATTTATTGGTAACATTTTACAGTGGATGAAATCGCCTATTAATTCCGGTGCACTCCTGTTAAACAACCCTATGGCCACAAATATGAAAGAAACAATGTCATGTTATTCTCAGCTACAGAAATAATGCTCTGAGTTCTGTGGAAGAAGTTATATCATGTTATTGAGGCAGAAAGTGTAATAATACCAGGTGATTTTTAAGTCTACTATCTGGAACCTTCCAGGAAATAGTAACAGAAAAAGACTGAGGAGTGGGTTAAAACAAATACTGATTCTACTTCAACACTAAAAATAGATAATGTGAACACGCTGGGAGATCATGGCAGTTATTTCTATTTCTGCTATGAGTATTGACCATATTGACAATATTGTGATGGAACATTTTTCTGAATTAGTACTGTACAGCCTCCTTATTCTTACAACTGCTCTGAAATACAGCACAGCCTCAGTGCGGTGCCTCACCCTTACACTGGAGGAAGCAATAAGAAAGGGAAGAAAAACACACCTGAAACTGCTTCATAAATGACTCGAGAAATTGAGAGTGTGATTATTGAGTAAAATGTGAGAGCAGCTTTCCATTTGCAGACCAAAACGATGCAAAATTACTTAGAAGAAAATTGTTAGAAGTAAAGAAAAGGCCTTGCTGAAGATACCTGTGGGAATGGATTTCTGAATATTATTTCTTACCAACAGTGACAAAGTTACAGCCTGTTGCCTTCAGGGCCACAGAGAGCCACAGCATGTACCCAGAGGCTCTTTGCTTGGGGCAGCTGTGGAATCATGGCTTTATGGCAGCCCGACAGTGCACCCCCAGAGAGCAACTGTGTGCACTCCTGTCCTTGAGAGGTACAGGGAGACTTCCTAGGGGAAGAGTGAATGGAAAGCCAAGCTAATTTTACTTAATGTAAGGATACATCATCAAGATTTTTTCACCCACTCTTTAAGCTCCTTTGCTGTTTTCTTTCTGAGAAGCTCATAGTTCAAAGGTTCAGCCTTCATGTATGACTTGGCTGAGTATCTTAGCTTTTATAGCCTAACCTATATCACTGACTTTGGCTCACCTGTATTTCCAGTCCTTGACAGAGAGCATTGTTCAGAGAAACCAGTACTTATAATGTATTAGAGAATTAAACTGATCCATCAAATATTTGTTGGATAGTTTGTCATTGACACAAACCACAGACCTCAAATAATGTCAATGGGCTCCAATCTGGGTAGTCTTGGGAAGACAAGTTAGTAGTGAGTGTTGGAGGTATGCAGAAGGTAATTAGTCATCTAATGCCCACTGCACCTCTGAAAATCCCTTATCCTACAGCTCTTTTTGATGTTATAACCCAGCTATAATATTGTATTCAAATATTTGAGGATACTAAATTACATCTCATTTTTCTAGATGGTCCCATAGGTAAAAATAGATTGTTCAAATCTTGCAGAGATTAGCAAAGGAAAAGCCCCCCCTTTTTTAAATGGATGTTTTCTTATGCTTCACTCAAAAATGCAGTATCTCTCAGCCCTGTTTTCCAATGTCAGTGGAATATATTTGCCTCATAGACATTAGTATTAAACATTTCTATCCCTATTTGAATATAACTAATGATAAATGAAATGTCTTGAATATTAATAACAGTGACCAAATCATACAGTCCAAAAGCTGACTAGTGTAACACCGAACAGGGATGTGCGGAATCAAACTCTACAACTTACAGCGCCGGGTGCAAGGGGGATCACTCCTTCGAACTTGCGCGCTGTTCTTCAAAGCAAGCAATTATTGATAATGAGAAACGTACATATTCACTGGCAAAGGAGGGGTTATTACAATTAATTCCAGGGATAGGTGTGGTTATTATAATTATTTCTGGGAACTCATTATCATAAGTCTCCTCCCATTGATGCCTGTGCGCTGCTGTCTGGTGGTTGTGGGCCGGGGTCTTCTGGAGGAAGGCTCACAGTCTTCCTCGCAGAGTAGTTTTACCTTTGGCTCAGAATGCAAGGTTGTGCTGAGCCAGCAACCGCAGAACTGGTATGATCTAACTTATCTTTGGAGGCTCCTCTCTGTTCCTGCTTAGCTCATAGTTAGTCCCTCTTATCTATACAGACCAGGGTTACTCAAGACAGCCTATCAGGGTTAGTTCCTCCTATCTATACAAAACAAGCTACAGCTGCAAAATTAAAAGACTACAACACAACATTTGTGTCTCAATAGTTTAATAGTATTTAAGAGCTTTGAGGCTGACTTGATACTTTTAAAATTCAATACTTCTAGTTGTTCAGTCAGCTTTTTCAGTGTTTTTCCACTTTGCTGAGTCTACAATCCTGTTAGTAAGTGAAGCTGGCTAGAATTCTTTTTCTGGCTCTGACAGCAAGTGGCATGTTACCGTTTTTGTATACCCTTTCCCCACTGCATTCTCCGGGTTCATGTGTGCACCCTTGTATCTTAACACATGCCAAAGACCTTTCCATGAAAACAGCAGTCACTGGGGGATGTGTCTGCATCTCTTAGCTCCAGTGGCACAACCTCTTCACCCAGGCCATGTAGTTTAAATGCTGCTACCCGTTGGATGTGTTGAATGACATGAAACTGTAGCCCTTTGCAATATTAAAATATTCCAGATTCTTGGTTTATGGATTTGGCATGTCTTTGAGGAAGAGGTGCATTGAAGTTTACCAGGCATCTTAAATCACACTTGGACTAAGCTAACTCAGAACGTTCCTAATGCAAACATTTGTTGACAGCATTTTAAATCAGACAGAAGGTACAAATGTATGCCAGCCACTTTGAGTAAGCGGTGGGTTTGAGGAATCTGATTCCAAACAACCTGCTACCCTCACAGTTTAACTCACTTCCCTTAGTAAACAAGTAATCTTCTCCAGAAAGGCTCCTAACAACTCTTCCTGGCCCACAGTTTCTTATTCTGCGTACATTTGTTGTCTTGGAAGGTGCAGATTTGGTGTGCTTTCATGCCAAAGAGCAGGCCAACAGTTAGGAAGTATGGATGATCATATGCCAGCCCTTAAGGTTAGGACCTGCCCATGTATATTTTACGAGAATAAGCAAAGCCTGAGAGTACAAAAATGTCATTATTGCTTTTTATCACCCTAGAAAAATAATGGTGTTAGACTTTAAAACTCAAAAATCCTGTGGTGTTTATTTGGTTGGTTTGTTTGTTTTTTCTTCTTAACCAACTTCAAAATTTCTTCTTTATTAACCAGATTTATCATATTCTGCCTTTGATTTCCCACAAAACAAAATCTGTTCCTCTTCAAATACTGTCACGATCATTGTCTATAATCAGGAAAGGACTGTTTGGATCAATGACACACTTGAGTTTCTTCAAGGTACTTGTGACCAATGGTGCTTTAAAAAGAATGCTTCATTCTGTATTAAATATACTCAGGGAGGCAGGAGGAGGTGGGGGGTGGTGGGAATGAGAAGGCTATCTTCAATTTTATTTGTATTTATTATAATTTGTAGGTCTGGATAATCAACTTCAATGTTTGTTGTACTAGCAATTAGTGTCAAGCTTATACACAGATGGTGCATTGTTCCTCTGCTACAAAAGCGACATATCTCTAAAGAATTAACAGCAACACTGATTTGCTTATATGCTGAATATTCAAAATTCTAATCACTTAAGAAAGTTGATAAACTTAAATTTAGTGAAATTTAATGATAAATTTACATCAAAAATTGCACTCATCTGCCAGTCTACTCTCCCTGCTGCTATTTCACTTGCAAAAGTTGAATTGCAGCTTATAAATTAATATGCATAGTTTCACTTGCCGAACAAAAGGATATGGACTGAAAGCTAGGTTAAAATGCCTGCTCTGTTACAGATTTCTTATAGGATTTGGGGGTAGGGAACACTTCAGTCCAGATCTTCAGGTGATTTTGTGCTGAATCTCCACTGATATGAGTTAAATGATTTTTTTCATGGTGAGGGTGACAGCAGTGGAACCGGCCGCCCAGAGGGGTTGTGGAGTCTCCTTCTCTGGAGACATTTAAAACCCACCTGGACGTGTTCCTGTGTGACCTGCTCTAGGTGGTCCTGCTTTGGCAGGGGTATTGGACTAGATGATCTCTTGAGGTTTCTTCCAACCCTTAATATTCTGTGATTCTGTGAAATATCTCATGTGGTTTTTATTACAGGCCTTAGCCTCATCAGTTATTTTTAAGCTGTTGCTTGAAATGTATGTGTTGAAACTGAATGCTGGGATGGGATACAAAGTCCTGAGATCCGCAAGAGCTTTGTTTTCCCTTCCATCCTGATGGCTATTAGCTATGTTGTGTTTGAGTTCAGAGTGTCTATACCTCAGAGAAGCCTGGATGAGCTTCTGATGCTTTGTTGGACTGGAGCATATT
Organism: Ceryle rudis; assembly: GCA_033439905.1. Lineage (NCBI taxonomy): Eukaryota > Metazoa > Chordata > Aves > Coraciiformes > Cerylidae > Ceryle > Ceryle rudis. The sequence continues at coordinate 14,787 of JAAGNO010000615.1, read as the reverse complement.
TGGTGTGCCCTTTGTCAGTCTGCACAGGCTCCATGAACATGCTGAGGATGGTCATGCTTTCCTGTGGTGAAGGGGTCTGGCTTGTGACTCTGCAGAGATATTCTTGTATATAAATGGATGCTGAGCAGCTGTCTTCTCTTAGAATTTCTGTGATTTAATTTTGCCAGAGATTCAGGCCCATGGTCTGCATCTCACAGTGTATTTGTACATGGCTGAAGCAGAGGAGCTTCTACCTCTTTATTTCATATATTAAGGTCTATCCCTTTTGAAGGGAAAACCTGCCCTTTTGTGAAAATTTGTCCCATGTAAATTTTGTACTTATTTTTTTCTATATGGAACAAAATTGTGTCATACTGCCTTGAATACTATGAGCTGATGACTAAATAAATATAGTATCTGCTGTAATTTTTTTCTCTTTTTGCACTACTCTAAGAAAGGGCCTGAGATGCCTGGTTTCCCGTCAGACTTTTTTCCTGAAACTGCATTTCCAGTACTTCTGCAGAGAAAACAAAATTATCTGGGGTCAGAAGGCAGATCATTTGGTCCAGTAGGATGGACAGACTTGAAGAATGTCTAACATCACAGTTGTGTAAATTAAATAAAGGCTAAAGTTCATGCTTCATATCACAAGATGATCACTTTCAAGAAAGTTTTTTTCCTTTGTTCACATTGGCTATCTGGATTACTGGGAAGAGATTAATCACCAGTTATTCTTTAAGTAGAAAAACATGAATTACACTGTTCAAAAAGACTAAATACCTTGAATTTTTTAACAGCTCAAGGAGATGAACCATGCTTTATCTTCATGGGTCTAGGAGAATAAGGATGTGTATCTGCAGGTCTACCTCTAGTCTAAAACTGGCTTTCTCAACAGACCTTCTGAGTCTTATGGGACAGCTCAATTTGGTTTTTTTGCTTTGTTAGCAAGACAGAGATGAATACATCATATTAGCTGAAGTTTGTGAATTTATGAGTCTTCATTATAATGTACTAACTAGTACAGAAGTTCACTGTACTAGTACGGCTCTCTGTGAGCAACCAAAGACAATACACAATTTATGACCTCATTAGAAATTTAGTAATGTAATATTTCTGAAAAATTTGAATACTGTAGGAAATGTTCTGTGTTTTCACTTAAAAATATCAAATGTGAAGAACTAGTTTTGCCTGCAAGTGCTATAAATTAGTTTGTAGCTTAATAATGTTCTGAATTACTACTGAAACTTGAACTTACAAATGTAACATTAGTCTTTTGCATTTATTTGGCTATACAACTCCACTAGTCAAGTGTTACTTTTTTTTTTTCCCCGTCCATTAAAATAAACAGTTTTCAAAAATTCCCATTCCTCAGTTGGCTATAGTATAGAAATATCATATGTTCCTTAACTGATTTTTATTTTTTTTAAAGAAAAAAAGAGATTGTTTGCACATCCCCAGTTTTGACATTTTGGAGACAAGGGTTATTCTATTAACAAGATTTTGTAGATGTACCAGATAGTTGCTGAGAAATAAAATAAAGACCATAAAATTCAATAATGAAGAATTTATCTAAAAAATGTTCTGCAAATCAGCATTTCTTTGAAATACCAAGAAAACAGAGAAACCTCTGTGCATTATTGAATGCTAAAATGAAAACTTCTATCAGAAATCTTATTTTTTTACTAAGAATGTATCTTTGTGACAATTATTTTGTTATACAATGCTTTAAAACAGTTATGTTTTGTCTGTAAACTAGATTGTCTAAGCCATTTAAAATCTAAAGAAATGTATAAGTTGTTCAGTGAAAGGTCTTTGTCATCTGTACAACCCTGGGAACAGAAGCTTTACAAAATACATACATTTTCTTTGTAATAACATCTGAAGTAGCAGTGCTTTTCTCTTCAAAGCTATTTCCACAGCTTCTAACTACACAGTTTTTCTCTTAATATATTTTAAATCATTAATAAACATAAGCTGACTGAAGAGATTTGCAACCATAAATAGAATCTTAATAGCAGGCTTCACACAAAATGTGATCTCACTTTTGTGATGAAGCACTACTTATTAAAATAATGCCTTAGGTCAAAGCTGGGTTGGTTTCTTTTCTTCTTTTGTCTTTTTACCACGGTATGGACAAAGAGCTTTGTCTCAATATTTCTGTTTATAAATTGCAGACGTCACAATAAATTTTTGGCTATATTGCCCCTTTAGTTTCTGGTAACATGGAAATGTTTTTTTAAAAATCTTTAAGCAGTGATACAGGAATTCAGAGTGACACTTCAAAAATAACCTTTCCAGTAAGAAAATTGGGTTTTTAACCAAAGCACTGCATAAAAGTCTTTCTGGTCTCCAAACCATTTGATAAATTGTTGCCGCATATTTGGCAAGTCAGTCAATAAATACCAATGCACAGTTGAGAACAGTCACATTTTCTGTGTCCTGTCACTTTACAGCTTATTCTGTTTATTTGATACCTTTACATCTTGAAGCTCATTGTATGCATCTGAAAAGACGACTCACCTGGTTATCAGCTGGAAACTGGGAAACTGCCATGTATTTTTTCATAGCTCTTGCTATCAGCAGATTAAACTCCTAGTTTATTCGGCTTATTCATATGCATGAAAACTAGAAAATCAACAGCAGAAAAAGTCAATATCAGTTTTCATGCTCCCACTAGGTGTTCAGCTGAGATGAGTTTACGTATGTATATGTACAGGCATACAGACACACATATATGTACATGTCTGTTTATGTGGTTTTTGGTTTGTGTGTGTGTGTGAGTTGTTTATTTGCTTTTTGTTTTGTTTTAATTTATTTGTTTGTTGTTTGTTTTCTCCTAAGGAGAGAATTTCTTCACAAAGCACTTTGTACCTATGGTTTGTTTTCCTCAAAAATTTGCAGCATAGAATCATGCCATCTTTAGACACACAGAACTACCATTTCTTTCTATTTATAAAATCATAATTAGTGAGTGAATACAAGGTATTCTTGTCTGATGGTACAAATCAGTACAATTTTTTTGAATCTCATAAAAATATGTTAATATAGACTGGAATTAGGGTATATTAACTATAGTAGTTAGTTAATCTGACTCAATCACGTGGTGTTGCTTTATGACAAAGCCCTATCACTGAAAACATGTTGTGATTTACAGATGCTATAAGAAAGCCACGCGTAACACTGAAGAAAAAGTATCTCTTTTCTGAATAGTGATGGCGTATTCAAATGATGTTTTTTTAATTTTAAACTTAAAGATAATCTTTTTCTAAGTGTCACCATTTTCAGTGCTGAAATACAAATTTAGTACATACAAGACGAAGACATTTCAATGCTCATTAAATAGAAGGGATATATTCTTGCTGAACTCAGTAGAAAGCACTGAGCCTAGAAATGATAGAAAAGTCAATTTAGAGTATTGTAGAATCATGTAGGTTGGACACTTAAGACCATCAAGTCCAACCATTACCCCTACACTGCCAAGTCTATCATTAAACCATGCCATTGAGTGCCACATCTACGTCATACACCTTCAGGAGTGGTGTCTCCACCACCTCCCTGGGCAGCCTGATAACCCTTTTGGGGGAGAAATTTTTCATAATATCCAATCTAAACCTTCCACAGTGCAACTTAAGGTTGTCTCCTCTTATCACTTGTTACTTTGGAAAAGAGACCAACTCCCATCTTGCTACAACCTCATTTCAGGTATCTATAGAATGATAAATAAGATCTCCCATCAGCCTCCTTTTCCCAAGGCTAAACAACCCCAGTTCCCTCAGCTGCTCCTCGTAACACTTGTGCTCTAGGCCCTCCACCAGCTTCATTGCCCTTCTATGGACATGCTCCAGCAGCACCTTAATGTCGTTCTTGCATTGAGGGGCCCAAAACTGAGCACAGTATCTGTGGTGTGGCCTCACCAGTGTTAAGTACAGAGGAATCATCAGTTCTCTAGTCCTGCTGACCACACTATTGCTGATACAAGCCAGGATGCCATTGGTCTTCTTGCCCATTTGGCCACACTGCTTGCTCACATTCAGCTGTCTGTTGAGTAACAACCCCAGGTCCTTTTCCACCGGGCAGCTTTCTACTCACTCTCCCTCAAGCCTGCAGCATTTCATTTGGTTGTTGTAATGCAGCTGCAGGACCCGGCATTTGGCCTTTTTGAAGCTCATAGAATTGGCCTTAACCCCTTGATCTAGCTTGTCCAGATCCCTCTAAAGAGCTTTCCTTCCCTCAAGCAGATCTACACACCTACCTAGCTTGGTGTCTTCTGCAAACTTATTGAAGGTGCACTTGATCACCTCATCAAAATCATTGATATTAAACAGAACCCACCCCAATACTGAGCCCTGGGGAACATCACTTGTGACTGGCCACCAACTGGATCTAACTCCATTCACCACAGCTCTTTGGGCTTGACCATCCAGCCATTTTTTTTACCCAGCAAAGAATATGCCCATCAAAATGGGAGCAAAAGTGTAAGAACCCTGATTGCATGGACTGTAATGCGTGGGCTAATGATCAGTGCTACAACAGTGGAAAAATTATTTCACTTCAGCTTCCCTTATTGTCACCAACTCAACAGTATATGAATAAGAGAAAGATGTTTAAGAAGATCACTCCAACACCAACTACCCTATAAATTCTGAATCATTTTTCTGAAAATTGCCTAGTCACCTACAATTTTGACAAGGCAGGCTACAAATTTTTATGCATATTCCTGTTAGCCACCTCTGCATAGGTTCCTCTTTGTGAGTTGCAGGTGAAGTAATTTTCCCAATTCCAGCTAGGAAAGAGACTTTGTAAAAAGGCGGCTGATGTAAAGAGCTGATGATTAGTGAGGCTATTTGTCTTCTAGGCTAAATGCAACTGAGAGCAGAAATCAATACAGACAACAAAGCCATGTGAAAAGTCTTTAGTGGAGTCTATATAGCTCCAGAGGGAGCCTCTGGTCCTTCCCTCAGTGATATATTAAGACTCTTGATGTAAATAATTTTAAAGAAGCATTTATAAATACTTCCCCTGTGAAATAAAAATGGAAGATTTAAATGCCAGTATACCTAGTTTGTCTTTTCCTGAAGACATCCCTCTGATTGTTTGGGTTTTTTTGTCTGTTGTTTCGTGAGAACCATGACTAGTCAAAACAGCAGATAGTTGGGGTCAGTGGCAGAAGCTGAACAGTAAATGAGGATCACTTGGAACTGTATTTTTCAAATGGAAGAAAAGAAATGAAAGGTCTACAAAGATTGAAGCTTTTTTTTTTTTTTCCTTTTCCCAGTAAAGTAGAATTTCAGTGGATGAAAAACTGCATTGGGATAAATAGGAACAGAAAGGACCCAACCAAATGACTGTTCCTTTTCATTTCATGGAAAGGGAGATCTGAAACATAAGCGTTACTTTCACAGAGGAGATGAATGTTACATTTATGATGTAGTAATTATTCTCTACTTTCTCAAATATTTCTTTTAAAGTGAAATTAATCAGAGTCTTGAAGCTTGTGTGTGGAAGCAAATGGAAGTTCTGCCTTTGGTTTGATCTCAGTTCCAGATGCTCACATGATGTTTTTGCTTTTGCCTCTACTGAATTTCAAAAGCAACAGCTCAATTTTTGGCTACTGAGTAAAACAGTATTAAAAATGTCTCTCGTGTTAAGATGTATGTGTATCAGCACATTTATTTTCCCTACACAGACTGTTTTTATTGATACTTTCAACTTGGCTGAAGAGAAGGAAAATATTTGGCTATAAACAGATGGTGTTAGCTGAGTGAGAACTACTTGCAGTGACAGTGTAATGTTAACAAACTGAATGTTTTGTACATTTACATTGTAAGATGGAAATTGGATTAAAATTTTGAATAAGAGCTGTTTTTAGGGTTTTGTAGGACTTTATACTGAAGTGGCTGAAGTTTGTGGCCATCCCATTCATGCCAATGAAGTACTTACTGACTCTTACCTGTAGGTGTGAATGCATAATTACTTAAATTAAGACAATGTCTAGAAGTCTTAACTAATGATGAAAAATCTGTTTTATTTTCACCTAAGCATACTCAGAGACACCCCCTGCCCTGCAAGTTTACAGCTTTAAAGAGACTGAATGTCCTAGCCCACAGAGGAAGCAAGAGGTAAGAAGCAGAGAATTTGTTTCAAGATAATTACAGATGCAAAGTTATTGTATAAACTGCATTTATGTGAATGGCGCATAAGCTTCATGCATTCTGGTGGTGTCTATTGCTCCTTCTGACAGCCTTCATAAAGTCCTTCCAGGCAAAAATAGATTAGGATTTCCTGTGTGTCTGCCTTGGTAGACTTTTGCTATAGACTATGTGATTTAGATAAACAATTAGAAAGGTCAAAGCTCAACTGAGACCTTAGGCAGTGTTCAATATCTTGACACTAGAGGACAGAAGACACTCCTGTGAATGCAGAATGTCTGCCTGAGCTCTTCTGGAGAAAGTAGCTCAAGCACTAAAAGATGCTTGAAGTGCTCAAATTCCGAAAAGGTACTTAAAGATTCCTGAATTCAGAAAACTCCACTAAATTGTAACTCACTCCAAATATGGAGTGAAAGAAAGGCTGACAGTTGTTTTGGAAAGGATAGTTCAGTTTCTGTGCAATACTTGTAGGGTTAAACTCAGAGAGAAAAGATCATTTGAAAGATGAATTTTTGTTTTCAAACATGAGTATGGATAAGTGTGCCATCCCATCCTGCACGTGAAAGGGTGCTGGTAGCTGTACTCAGCCTCAACAGCGGATGACATCAGCAAGATTCCTGATATCAGGCAAAAAATCAAAAAAAGTTTTTACTCTAGGCTACTTGGGCAGAGATGAAGAGGCTACGTGGCTACAGAGACTTTTCTGACATGGGTGACCAAGAAATTGTTATCAAGGTGCCAAGTAGATTCTGTTGCAGTAAATACTGACTTGGTAATAGCAGTAGCAAGACTGCACCACCAGCAGCAATTTACATGAGACCTTGTTAGCAAACAAGGCTAACAATATCACACCAACTAATGGCATCTTTCTGCACTTCTGTGTTTTCTAGTGTCTGAACAAATAATAATCTCAAACCTGAGTTTATCATTTTGCTTGATACTAGACCTATAACTTAAACTGGTCAAACTGCTGAAAATTCACTGGATTAGTGACATTTCAACCCTCAGTGACCAGTTCTACTCCAAACGCAAGAGGAGGAAAGCAAACCATTGTGGGATTTCTGAGCATTTATATGTATATATACCAACGTGGCTTACAACAACAATAGTTTTTAAGTCCTCTGGAAATCAATACAGATTCATATATAAAAATACCAGAAAAAAACCCCAAATTTTAGATTTTGTACCATAATGCCTAAGATTACAAATGAAATGAAAACAGAAAGAAGGAAATTATTTTATTTAAAATGGAATTAAATATCTTCACCGAATGAAACATTTTCATATTTTGCATACTCTCTCTGTAAATGATGAAATAACTTCAGAACATTAGGGTTGCTTTGTATATTTTTTTTTTCCTGTGGACTCCAGATGAAGGCCTAACTTGGGGAGAGCAAAATGGATGATAAAAATTTGTCTTATTCTCTGCGCACTGTAACTACCGAGTGTTCACCCAGCTGCAGCTCAGATAGACGATCCAAATTACATTAGAATTAGCTTTTCAATTATGCAGAGTTGTCTTAATATCATAGACAACTATAAAATGGCCCAATTTTTCAGAAACTCTGTGATTGGCAATTACTCTGCAATGCTATCCATACAGAAAGCAGTATTTCATTACAAATTATTTCAGTGTGAGAGAGAGTTTGTCTTGAATATTTTTATCTGAGAGGAAACTGAAGTAGTACTTACATCTTCACAGATTACTATAGATTTTGATCCAGATAAAACTCATGGTAAATTGCAACAAGAATTTTCAACCTTTAATAATTAGTTCTGCTTAAATTCAAAATATAAAACCAAAATCAGTCCAGATTCAAGTGTGAATATAATAAATGTGCTACTGTTTATTCTGCTCTGTAGACAAAATGAACACATTCATTGCTTATTCACAGCAGGCCTTTAAATATTGAGATTTTTGCCTTTCATATTTAAATTTGTTTGAAGAAGACTTAGTAATAATGGTGCTTCAAGTCAGCAAATGACAGAGAAAAATAAAATTAGCCGCATTAAGTAAGTACCAACCCATGTGCTCAGAAGATGTGACTAATTTCTACCAAATCTTCTTATCAACATAGAAACTGTTAAAAGTACAGGAAAAATACCAGGCTGTGTGTTCAGTAGAAGACAAATACAGCCTAAATTAAATTAATTTTACTGAACCTATGCTGCTTTTATCTGATGAGGCTACTCTATGTGGTGTCAAATGAAACTCATTAAATGAGCAATAAAAACCCATGAGACTGATGTAAAAGTGGTAAAAACTTAGAACTTGAGTGTGCTAGTGATTATTTCTGAAACTACAGATGTGGGACAAAGCTGAGCTTTGACCTTGTAGTACTTTTCTAGAGGTTTAATATTTGGCTTTTTAAAATTCACTTTGACTTTCCAGTGGTTTTATATTTCTCACTCCCTCACAGCAGTTGTTTTCATGGTGGATGGATTTGTCAGGTAATTTCTTGGGTCTGGCTTTTGTTTTTTTAATAAGGGGGCTTTCAAGTTCTTCCAGTAACTTGCAGGATGTTCTGCAGGGCACTGCCTAGGATAGTATAGGACAGAAGAGAATGGAATGGAATAGAATAGAATAGAATAGAATAGAATAGAATAGAATAGAATAGAATAGATTTCAGTTGGAAGGGACCTACAGTGATCATTTAGTCCAACTGCCTGACCAATTCAGGCCTAACCAAAAGTTAAAGAATGTTATTAAGGGCATTGTCCAAATGCCTCTTAAACACTCCCTGGCTTGGGGTATTGACCATTTCTCTAGGAAGCCTGTTCCAGTGTTTGACCACTGTCTTGGTAAATAAATGTTTCCTAGTATCCAGTCTAAACCTCCCCTGACTCAGCTTTGAACCATTCTGATGCATCCTATCACCGGATATCAGGGAGAAAGGATCAGCACATCTCTCTCCTCTTCCCCTCCTCAAGAAGCTGTAGACAGCAATGAGGTTGCCTCTCAGCCTCCTTTATCCAAATTAGACAAGTCTAAAAATCCATAGCTGCTCCTCATAGACCATTTCTTCTAGCCCTCTCACCAGCTTTGTTGCTCTCCTCTGGACACATTCAAGGACCTTCACATCCTTCTTAAACTGCGGGTCCCAGACCTGCAGACGGTACTTAAGGGGAAGCAGCACCAGCACTGAATACAGTGGGATAATCACCTCTTTTGACCGGCTGGTTACTTTGTGTTTGATGCAGCCCAGGATGTAGTTTGCCCTCCTGGCTGCCAGGGCACACTGCTGACTCACATTGAGCCTGGTATTGACCGGCACCCCCAGATCCTTTTCTGCAAGGCTGCTCTCCAGCCACTCCTCTCCCAGTTTGTATTTGTGCTCAACATTACTCTGTCCTAGGTGCAGAATCTGGCATTTGGACTTGTTAAATCTCATCCCTGATAGATATTAGCTCCTTCCAAATTGGTGGGTGCTTGATTTGTTAGCTGTTGTCTGAATGGTGGGTTGCTGTGTAAAAAGGGCCTGCAGGGTTGGGGCTGAAGAGCATCTGGAGTATCTTGACCTGGGTAAGATGCCTGTTAGTACGTGGACATGGAAGCAGGCAGCAGCATCCAGAGGCTGCTCTAGTCAGGTGGTGATAGGTCTTGGTTCCCTGGTTGGAGACAATAGCTGTCTCACTTGTGGGAGATGAGTGGTGATGGAAGCCCTGAGCTGCTGTGTGGAAATCTGTCTTGCACTTGGGTCACAACACCACCATGCAACACTACAATCTTGGTGAAGAGTGGCTGAAAAACTACCCAATGGAAAAGGACCTGGGGATGTTGGTCAATGGCCAGTTAAATAGGTCCTTGATTACTGGAAACAGACAGATGTTGCACTCATCTTAAAATGTAAGTGGGAATATCAGTGGAACTCCAGACAGAGGCTGGTCAACCACACTTCAGTCCCTGGTATTTTTTTCATAGCAGCTCATATGGTTTTGTGGTTTGGATATGTGACCAAAGCAGTCATAATAATACAGGGATGTTCTAGCTATTGCTGAATAGTCCTTTTCTGCTTGTCACAGTACCACACCAGTGAACAGGCTGGAGGTGCACAAGAAGTTGGAAGGGGGCCATGCTGGGACAGCTGACCATGACTGACGGAAGGGATATCCTGTATCATATGACATCATGCTCAGAAATAGAAGGGGGTGGGGGGGGGAGGGATGTTTGGAGTTATGGTGTTTATCTTCCCAAGTAACAATCACACACGATGGAGCCTGGCTTTCCTGGCGATGGCTGAACATCTGCCTGCTGATGGGAAACAGTGAATGAATACCTCATTTTGCTTTGCTTGTGTGCTCTGCTCTTGCTTTTCCTACTAAAAAGTCTTCACTTCAACCTATGAGTTTTCTCACTGTTACCCTTCCCAGTCTCTCCCAACCCATTATGTTGAGAGTGAGTGAGTGGCTGTGTGGGGCTGAGCTGCCTGCTGGGCTCAATCCAAAAATAATTATTATGGTTTGACATGCAAATTAAGCATGCACACCCATGCACTGTGAAGCAGGTGGATGGGGGAGGTGTTTTGATACACAATCCCAAGAAAAAGTTTCCTATTTCCGTAAAGACCCTGGTGAATATTCAGTTCACAGGCCAGGTTACATCCTCTGTGATGGATGGTTCTTAAAATTAACTAGAGTACAAATTTAAAATCCAAAACACTTACCTTTAATTACAGATATGAGGCATCTAATCAAATTTGATAAATAAGTATTAATTTTCCTTGCTGACTGCATACAAATTGTAAATTATAAGGAATAATTTATACCAGTTTAGTAGGATTTATTTGCTTCATTCTACTATACTTCTGTTGGGTTCCAGTTCAGTTGAGAATTATAAGGATTACTTACAGGTACGACAACTCCATGAAAATCATTGTGTGTCGAAACAGAATTGTTACAAATATCAGTATGATTTAAGGAATTAAAAATATGTGATTCAAGTACTCTTGCTCTGAAAACAACTCTTTTGTACTTCATTCTTTAGACCTCCAAGTTCCAGAATATTAACAGAATTATTTCTTCCTGTTGTGTGGTGAGTTTGGATTTGAGGAAACAACAATTAATTTAAAAAGTCTTTATACATATTATACGTATTACACATAAAGAAGAAAAACCAAATTCAACAGTGCCATATGGTATAAGTAAAAGAATTGACTGAAAAAAACCCCCCAGAATTAGGAAAGATGTATTAGAGGTCAGTAAATATGTACAAGCCTGAAGGATAACGGTGTAAGATGCCTCCCACTGTGCTGGTAGTCCAAAGAAGAACTGGGCCACACCAGAGTATCAGCCCCACTCCTGCTGTATTTGCATTTTATCTGGAGATATTAGTATGTCAAACAGGGACATGATCTCTGGGGCTATGTGATCATTTTAAACTGCATTTTTTTTCAGTATTGGAAGTTTGAACTCCATATCCTTAAAACTTGGAAGAAAATCTTTTCTCTGTTGATGGAAAAAAAACCCCAGCAGTCATCAGGAAAGCATTACAGCCATTCCCCATGCTTCTTAAAAGCCTGACAGCAAGCACCCAAGACTTGTCTCTCTTCCATTGTTAGGTTATAAATTCTCTTGTATTTAGTTTATTATGTCTTGTGTAAGTTGCAGCAGCTCAGTTTAAAACAGATACCTATCCCTGCTCTTACTGACACTTCATGGTTCATTAAAAAAAAAGGTTTGGGATTAAACCAGCATGGTTGTTTTATAAGGACACTTCTAGAAAAGCATATGGCTGAAAATTTTGCAGTCATACCTGACCTGTCTTCAAATTTATTAGCTTCTTAAGGTTTACTGGACACCTGAAAGAAATAGTAAAAATCAGCTTGCATAGAAGTCCCAGTCTAAGTCCATAATTATAGCCTCATTTAATAATGTGTGAGTTCTTAAAATGACAGTGAGTGAAATGTCATATGAATTTCTATATTTGATTCAGTCCAAATTGGTCTGAGCCAAAGAAAGATCTCATTTTCCTGGTGGAGCCCAGTTTGAAGTTCTTTAGCCTCGCATGCTATTGCATATATGAAATCAAGTGTCTAGGAAAAGGAAGAGTGAAGCAGCTTGTGGGTGGAGAGCTGTGTGATAAATGTATATAAACTGTCACATTAGGAGTATATCAGGTGCAGTGGGGCAGGAGGAAAAGGACGGCATGTTGGATAGTTTGTACTCATGGTTCTGGTATAGTAGTTTATATTGGAACTTCCCAACACCTTATCCAGTCACTCTTTAATGAAATAAAAATATTATTACCCCAGAATAATTTGACAGTAGCAGGTATCAGGTTTAAGTTCTAATAATGAAAAATTATCTTTAATATATATTTCTATGTACATGTGTGCAAGACGGTGGAAGTTTAAGTGAAATTTTGATACTTAAGCTCCACACAGGGGAATTTTCAGTGCTGAAGTCAGAAGCTGTTATTTTCAGAAAGTAAAATCTTTGTTCTTGCCCAATAAAGTTTTGAAACATAAAAAATCGTATTAGAAAACACAAGAACCTTTACTAAGCACAATTCATTTAAGTCTCTTTATAATTCATTTGAATTTGTATGTAAAGATAATGTAAGTACAGAAGTCAGAAACATTTCTAAGTGTGTGCAGTTGAACATGTGAAAAACGCTAAGGAAAAAGAGATTTCAAATATAAATTCTATATATAAAATGTGGTGTTAAGTGTTAACAGTGTTTTTAAACTTATTCTAATTAATTTTAATACACTTGCTAGTTGTAATGGCTTTTTACTTTTTATTAATGATTTGTCTTTTTTTTTTTTTCTGTAGTAAGGTTTAATTATTAAGCTGTAATGTTTGGATTTTGAGTACTGAAAATGTTAAGAGTAGGTCCTCGTGAGGCCTTAGCACCATTCACTGAAGCTAGTGAAATCTTACTAAGCACCCAACTTACAAATTAACAACTCATAATAAGTAGTTTGATGTATAAAATGTGCTTGCAAGAAATGTTGTTACTTACTATGTCAGTTACAGTAGATCTCTGATGTACCTATGCTGTTCTATTTTATTGTTCCATGTAGCAATGATGATAAAGTATATTATAAAGTTGAAGTCAGAATCTCAAGCTTTAAAAAAATCAATGAGAAATTGAGTTTAACTTCTCAATTTGCTTTGACTTTACACAATGGTAGTAACTGTTCACAGCTTTACTATAGACAGAAAGTAAATTAATGTAAAACCTGTCCAGTATCTGAGGAGATACAATTAATAACATAACAGCTTTTCTTTAACTGCAATACTTGACTGGTTTCAGTACTGTAGGTGAATGTAACCACCCAATACAGTTGCCAGTAATACAGTGCAAATGGTTGCAAATGTTGTGTCAGATTCTTAAGCACAAGAAGATCTATGCAGCACCTTGTATCTTGGTTCTGCTTAGGGAGGAAAGCTAGATGGGTTTTTTCTTGGCTGTTTCTGTATTTTCACTGCATATGGTTCAGTTAGCAAGCTTTTCAGGCACCAAGTGGATTTCCCTTACCTGTTAAACTGTTGCATTCAGAAGGTGTTTTTATATCAAAGTACACATACTTTAGATCCATGATTAGGTAAAAACCAGTCATTGCACATATGAGTGAATATGAGGTTCCAGCTATTACTGTGTTGGTTTTCCTCCTATAAAACACATCTAGCAACAGTGACCTGTGCACCTGTCTCTGTGTTTCTAAAAGCTCCTCCTAACTTCAGTATAAAGTTTGAAGCTTTGGCACATATGACTTTTAAGGCTGCCTGTTGTGAAAGCTTCTCAAAGAAACCATGTATATAAAACCCTGTATGTAAAACCACGCTGGTTCTGGCATGAGCAGGTACTCACTTCATCATTTTGCAGTTTGTGCACTTTGTATTTAGTAGCTTTTGTGGGGTTACCCCTGTAACTTTGCTGCCAGTTGTGTGACTGCATCATTGTTTCTGGGTCTGGGATAAGAAAATCTAGAGAAAATTTGGAATAGAAAGACTGTCAGAGTAGATTTCATGATACATGACAGTCTAAATCCATCTGCCAGTGTGTTACAAGGTCTGGCATAATTAGCAGAGTGATTTTCCAGAGTGAAATCTGATCTCTTGGCTAGTATTTATAGGTTTATTTAGAGATTTACAGCTTTCCTACATAAAGCCTACATTTACTAGAATATAAGACTCGCTCTGGAGTCTAATACATTAATAATGTTCTTTTCTATTATTATTAATACAGTAAGAGTTCTGTTCCCTCATGCACAACAGACCTCAGCTGAGACCCATGAGACAGGCTTCAATGCTAGCAAATTTTTCACACGTTTACTGAAATAATCAGCTTACATCCTGAGTCAGAAGAGTAGACTTTCCCACTGAACATTTCCACATTTGGAGGAAATGTGTCTCCATCTGTGTATCACGTTAAAAAGAAAATCAACCCCCTTGTCTCTTTGAGTATTACAATTATGGAACATGAGTAAAATAAGAAGAAACATAGATACCAAAGAAAAGAAAGTGATTTTTTACAATACGTTTAATGAAACTGTGCATCTCCTTGCTCCAGAATATTATGGTTTACTAAAATCGGGGTCAGAGAACTGCCTAAATCGTGTAAGCTGTCATGGTCGGAGTGAGAACAGAACTCATTCTGTTCAGTGATTTTACTTTTCAGCTCAGTTCTTCTAACTAACTGCACTGTCTGAAG